>LN902505.1:0-270939 GCA_000469725.3 Echinococcus multilocularis | reverse complement strand
AGGAGGGCAATTGCCACGTCGCACCTACCTTTCTTTTCCAATATCGTACAAAGGAGGGAGTCGTAGGAGTTGTGGAAGGGACATCACTCCATCACCCATGATAAGATTGAAGTTGCTCAAGTGTTGATCAATCTAAATAAAAACAGAACCAATTGTCCATTTGATACCATTCAACTCAGTCGATGTGGCTCAGTGGTTAAGTAGACCAATGGTTTGAGGCTGTAATGGCATCACCTCCATCAGGAATGTCTCCTGTACCCACTACCTCCACTCAACCTCAACCCAATCAGCAACCTCAATCAAAATCTATCAAATGAATCCCCCATTCCCCCACACTGTTCATCCCGCAGTACCACAGCTTCTGGTTAGTGACATTGCCGACTGTCTCACTACTCCGCTTTACAGTCAAATTTCAGGTGAGGTAAGGTGGAGACACCAATGATATACTCAACATTCAGATGGACAAGGTGTACTGACTTCGGAATATTCCCAAGGAACCGACAAACGAAAACACACTCAATGAGGAAGTCTACTTCTCCATGTGACGGGGAAATCAATTGTGCCTCCCTCTCCTCACCTTACTTGCACACTCTTACTCTCCCTTTTCCGACCCTACTCAACGGAAATGAATGGTCTGCAAACACCCAAAATTTAATCCCACGCGCCGAGAATGCAATGCATAAATTGTCTGCTCACCTCCTAATTTCAAAAAATTCCATTCATTCTGGCAGATTAGCTTTAACCCCTTTCTACAAATGACCAATTCTAAAGATCATATTCGTCATCTTTTCCATTTATGCGCAGTGGCACCACCTTCCAGACGCTACATGGTGTTAGCCACATATTCGATGTAAATCACATCACTACACTTGCACATACACACCCAGACATACACACACAGGTGCATTTAATAACTCACCTTACTGAATCGATCAGACAGGTGTAGCTGTGTTATGGGAAGAGGTGGCAAATTCCTTATCATCTCCTTCAACGGTGCGGCTTCATCGAGAAGTCTGCTCAACGACTTCTGCTTTGCTACCAATTCTCGCAAACTCTACACAAGGAAAAAAGAAAATTGTGGGAAAAAATGGCAAGAAATGCAGAGTAGTGGTAGCAGTAGGTGAAGGGAATGGCAGCACCCAGGCCATCGGCATTTCCACTCACTGAGATGCGTTCCAGCGACACGAAAACATCCTGAGTCTTGTTGACCTCGACGAACAGGTCGGTGATCTGCCGCACGAGTGGGCCTATCATCTCAAAGCCATTCATATCCACCATCTCCAGTTTCGCCGTTGCAGCATCCAGTGATTTGCTTGCTGCCATACGCAGCTCCAGCACCGCATCCTCCAAGGCACTAATAACATCACCCTTTGACTTTCCTAACGTCTCCAATGACGAGGAGTCCGGCCCCCGCAACTGCTCCAAACGCGATTTTAACATCCCTTTGTGCCGAGACAGGGCATTCAATTTTACACGGACTATCAGGCTAAACTGCAGGAAGGAAAGAATAGGAGGCAGATAAATAACTCTATGCGACACGAGGTAGCATTCTCAGCACCTTAAGTGAATGGCTCAAATACGTTGTAACAATTAAACAAACGGGAATGTCCTTGCTTTGAGACAAATTGCACTTGCTTATTTTTCGGCGGCAGTTGAACCGCCTGTCGTTAGCATAAATGGGTATAAGTTATCGAAGAACACAGACAAATCAAGCTGGAATGCAAAAAAAACACTGATGCTTACACTGTCGCGGTGTTTCTCACGGCACTGCGAACAGATGTTGCAGTGACAATGATGGCAAGTATCCACTTCTTTCGCTCCGACTGGTCTCCTGCAGGTGCTGCAACGCATAGAGGAAGGAGGATTTTCCCTGATTCTCCGCTCACCAATCGACATCTCCTCCACGCACTCGCCTTTGTTCTTCGCCTGCTGCTTCGGCATCTGATCCTGCTGCGGCTCCCGTTTCATCGAGATTAGAGTGAGCTTCGCTGCAATAGTATAGTTGGGACGCAGTCCAGCCAGGTCGAACGTCGCATGACAATGGATGCAGCGCGCTGTCATTGCTCTGGCGTGAGGCAGCAGGCAGGGCCTCAAGCAGAACGTGTGCCCACATGGCAGAATGTAAGGGTCGTTCATCCTTTACGGTACAATCAGAAACAAAAACAAGGTTCACTGATTTGATGCCTAGGAATATGCCAACTCCTATCGGATATAGCCTTATGACCTTAAATCGGGTACATATATAACTGAACCTAGTACTCAACAGCTTAGCCATTCTGATTCACCCCCATAGCCACAACTGCAGGGGAAGCCTTTTTGGCAAATTTACGACGCAAATGCCAGCTATCACTGATTTCGTGGGGATTCCAGCTCTATTCCAAGAGCATTATTATACTTTTTCAATTATGAGATTCTACCGAATGGTACGTTTACCTGTCCAATGCTCCCTGCCTCCACTTTCATGATTATCAGCAATAATTTATTCCCATGTCACTTCAAACGGTACGTATGACTGCAGAACCTCACAGCTGAGTTACTCAATTAACTACTTAGTTGAATGGCAAACACCTGTCACAATGAAAAAGTTAGTATTTACGCAAATAACTCACAATTTTGTGCATACACCACAAATGAGGTCCGCGTTAGTTGAGGCCATCGCTTCACAAAACTCGCCCCTGATCAAATGACAAAGTGAGGCTTACACCACACTTCCAATCTGGCAGGCACTTTTGCCATTTCTATTTGTCAATTCTTGTAGCTGCTTAACCAATCACCTCGAAGCGTTGTTATGGTTCAGCTACTTGGTTCCTTGCGGTCTGTCAGTTTGATTGCTGCTTTTGCGATTGACTGTTTTATAATTGATTATAATTGCTGACTTGTTTCTTATTTCTGAAAAAAAAAATTAAAAATTTGGACAACAATTTTGCTTTCACTACTTAAAATTACACAACGAAGGGTGTCAATCAGTACGTATCCCTCTCAATGTTTTTTAGAAGAATGTCCAGCATTACATTTTCTGCGCTAAATTAGTGCAGCTCTGAGTTAGAAAAAGGCCTGAACTTCACTTTTATAGTCTTTTGAAGGTAAGGTATGATAGTTTGCCTTCTCATTTTATTCATTCACGCCAGGATTAGAATACAGGCACGCTCTTACGATATCAACGTACCTAAAATGCATGGAATGATGAAAAATGTCAGTAGGGACAAAATAGCTAAACATAGTAGTCCTGGTGAATGGTCTCCATTAAGTTCCTTAACAAAGGTAAATTATGTGTAAGGGCTTATACTCTATTTATCCATGATTGTTAAAAGTGACTGTTGTTCTATTTCTTTCTAGCATAGCCAGTTATGCTGCTGCTCTCCCTCGATGTCTTCATCACACTGTCTCAAATTGTGTTTTTGCTTCGCTAATTCCCACTCCATTTACTCAGGCTATACTATACTAACACTAGGCACTCCCCTTCGCTCCCTCATATTTTTCTCTTCAAACGAACACATTTGAATTTGAATTGGTAACTGCTGACGTGAGGATACAAAGACATGTCCTTGTTGAGCCAATCAACGTGCATTTCTACTGATACTTGCACCCCCCTTTCATCAAGTCTTAAGTAGTATTACCCAATTTGGGTGTGAAGAAGGCGTCCTCGAAAACAAGGTGAGGTGATTGTTGTGTTTGCACTACCCTCCAAGTAGCACCTTCTTCGCTGCCTTCATCTGCTTGGTTATGCTCTGAGCTGTGCCAATCGCGTTAGGTGTTGTGGCAAAGGGTCCAATTACCCTGCCAAGCGTCTGATTACTTCGAGTGGTACTACAACTTAAAACCTACTAGCTATTCTCCGTTGTTTAAATGAGCTTAAGACGTGCCATGAAATCCATAGTAAAATTTAATGCCTACGATCTACTACTGGTTGACAAAGTTTACTTTTAATATTTTGTGGAGCAGAATAGAATGCAAAATAACGCATATGCCATCGCTTCTACTTGTGGTGGATGTTCTTTGGTTTCATATTAAAACATAAGCTTTCCCATGGGGTTAATAAATCTGATCCATTGCTTTATTGCCTTTCTCATTACAGCCTTTAGTGATGCTGCTGATTTGGTGGGTCTGTATGCTGTGTACCCAAAAGTGGGTGAGATTTCCTGCTGTAGAACTCACACCTTGTGCCCGTTTTGAGTGTTGAGGGTGCTAGTACGGTAACTTTTGTCACTGGACAAGGTGGGATGTGAGGCCACTTCTCAATTGCAAAATCCATTTATCCGTTATTGTATTTGCTGATCATTTTTCCAGCACTGTTATTTTATAGGTTTAATGACAACGTTCTCGCATTCCTCATCATTCAAGTGAATAAATGTGCACATTCTCGCATCTGGTTGGTCACAACACCCAGTTCTGTGTCTGCGTATTTTACGACATCAATCAAAGAGGGAATGTTTAAGCTGCAAACCACAAAATACAGTAAAATTTTGTAGTCACACCTTTGCTCATTCGAAAGCAGTACTTCTAACAAGACGTAGGTCACGATTTTGCGCATTTGCGTTCCTGACTGACGTAGTGTTTTGCCTCTACTTTATAGAGGCTGCTAACAACCAATAACCTCCAACTAAGGAGCAACGGTTGAGGAATAGCTAAGTAGATATGTGAAGGCTGTTATGAATGCTTACATAGGCAATCACCGAAATGCAAAACGAGTACCAATTTACTATGCGTTAGGCTTGGATAATGGCAAAAACAATAACATTTTCTGAGCTTTGCAACTGCATGGTTTGCAGTGTCAAAAGAAGGGGGAATGTCTTACTTTGCAGATCCATCTATTCTATTTTACATATCTACCTGCTCACTAACCAAGCTTTTTTGTTGCCAAAGTAGGGTTACACTCGCTTTTAAACTTTTTGCTCATTACTTCGTAGTCTGCATTTTTGGTATCGTGGTCGGTGGCTATCCACTTGATCACCTTCTCACGCATTGCAGTTGTGTTTTATTGATACTCCTCCAATATCTTTTGCTGCAGCTCATCACTCTTTATTCTCAGCTTTATGCTTAAGGTGTAGTTCTCTAACTTGGTCTTCGCTGCCATTAAACTCCTCTGTTTCTTATCCGCCTGCTTGGACTTCTTTGCATCCATCATTATCTGCTCAACCTCCTCTTCCAGTAGACAACCCACACCGTTGTTGATGATGTTGTTGTTCTGCTTTCCTGGTATAAAAATCTGCCTTTTGGAATGGAAGTGTAAGTCACACACCACAGCTTGGTCAGAGAGAAATATAGGAAAGCGGTGAATTAGACCGAGGCACATCCCATTTGTAATGTGTGTGCTGAGCTACGAATTACTAATACCTAAAACAACCCCATTTTGTAGCGATAACGTAATGCAGTGTTTCATTTCCAGTTTCATTTATTCATGCATATGTCATTGCGCATGTGTGTGCATACGTACGGTGTTCGAACCACGACAACACAAATGTTCTGCTTTCATCATCCAGTCATAACAGAGGATCTGAGTGACAAGCTGCCGAGATTGCCATGAGTGTAGTGGGTCTGGTGTGATCGGTGCGGTCACCTTTCGGTCACATTCGACGTCGTGGCAGGAGTGTGTTTCCTTTCTTTTACACGCTTAATGACCGTGAAAGTGGGAGTGGAAGTAAACGGGCATCTAAAACCTTTTTAAAAATGTTTTTAGTACTGTCTGTAATTTTTTATAAGCTGATTTCTTGCATATGCCTTGAGGCTAACGCTTGATTAATAAGTTCGAAAAAGGGCGGATTATTGTTTTCATCAGATCCAACTGTAAGCACATACGACCTAAAATTGCACATCTTTCAAGTATCAAAGCGAATGTGAGTAAAAGATGTCTTTGCAAATTGTTGGCATTTCTGACACCACGTGAATGTGTGTAATGGATTTGTACATCTTCTTCACAGGGCTGGGCACGTCATTTGCGCTTGCGGCTCTGTTATTATGATGTGAGAATAAGGAATTTGAAATTTTTCTAACTGAACGTAATGTTTCGCATTATTGGTGTGCGGGTGGGGTCCTAGCACGCAATAGCAAATCCTTGCTATTTCTGAATTTCCATTTAATCGGATTTTGAGGATTCCTTACTCTACCAACCTGGTTGCATGATTGCAGTATACATTCATGAGTAGGCTAGTAATAACATATCCCAACCAATCTACAAGACCAATTCATATATACTGTCTGCCGCAGCAAGGAAGCGCCGTCGGATCCAGCCTCCCAATGAAGATGGTACAAGGTGGATGAGTTTAGTCTAAAATGGAAGGTGTGGACACACATTGATATAATCGTCCAAAAAATCTGAGTAAAAGATTAGTCAGGTAGATTCGCAAACATGTAAACCCAATTTACGGTGCTTATGTCAAACATTCGCGCCGATGGCTTTCCTAAACCAGATATGATCTGCGCTTATGTCGCAGGGCGACCTTCTTCTGTATCAATCAGTCAACCTCTGTAATTGCACATTCTTCAGTTTATGTGAATTAAAGCAATTTGTGAAAGGAGTTGAATAAATTTGGATTATTTACTTTTTTGTTTGCCGATTCAAGGCTATGCTGATATAAGTAGAGAAGCGGAGTGGGTATTTGGACAAGAAACGAAGTATATGCGTCTAATGGTTGATGATTCCCCAAAATCCATGCCGCAGTTTGGCGTAGGTTTCTCATGTGCAAGCTCTGACGTAAGATGCATGAAGGGGCCGTTTATTATCAAGAGACCAATCTTTTACATAGACGAGGAAATTTCACAACGTTCCCCTTCTAAAAACATTGTAGTAGATTATCCCACCATTCCGTTTTATCATTAATTGAGGCGGTGATTTGATCGGTACTAATTGACCACAAAAATTCACCTCTTCGCTTCATTTTATTAGCGTTGCTTGTTTCAGCCAAAACTGAAAATATACTACTGCCATTAAGATCAGTAGAGTGGTACATTTATCGTGCGTAGCAGTGTGCAATACATCCAAGATGTCATGATATGCATTAATTCAGCTGAGGGATATCTGCCGCATATCTAAGGGTGGAATTGCGGCACTGAAATTAACTGCAACATCCGAGCTCACAGGCCTATTGGAAACAAACCAGTAAAATATCTTCCACCTTACTAGGCAAATGGGAGTCTCACAAGCCAGCAATGCCCAACATCCGCCAGGTGCTTGAAACCAGTAATTATTTTTGAATAAACCCCTAGTGAGCATTAGGAACAAAATGGCATTCCATAGACACCAACACTGTTGTGAGGGGAATATGCACTTCGCAACTGCTGCGAAGGGTGTGCATTACTCTGACTCTCCCTTTCGTTTTTGCCTATTCGCTGGGGATGGATTTGACACCCAGTGTGCATTGAAGTCGGTTCGTGAACACGTACTCCAGGTTACGCCCTTATAACATCAACGTCATACCCACTTCTACAACATTCAAATCAATCCGCATGGAAACGCGCTGTCATGACAGAATAATAAGTGGATAAATATTGTCTGATCTCGCATATGATTCCGACATCTGACTCTGTACGAAAGTTACAAATCCGAATGGAGTATCTCAACTTACTTAAAGCTGCATAAATTGCGACTTGGCAGCAGAATTGGGCTGGCATGTTTTCGTCAAGCGAAGCTAATGCTACCCTTACAGCATTTGTCAGACCTCATTTGTTTTTGTAAACCACTGAATAGTAAACAGAAATCGGCTGCCTCTATTAAGACTTTTGTGAATGGATGATCACGGCATTAGGCATTACGAGAAGTGGTATGACTAAGAAGTGAATGCAAATGATTAAGGACTTCTGCACCTCCATTCATGGTCCTTGGGCAGGAAGGTGAGAAGAATCACTTCCATATGGTGGAAAGAAATTGCTGCCACTGGCATTTGGAGCGCCTTTATGGTAAAGAAGGCCACAAAGGCCACAAATTTTTATCCACCCTCGCATAGATGATACCACCCAATCAGCCAAATAGGCTACAAACGCCGTTTACTCTCTGGAAGGGAGAAGAACCATCAACAGCCGACAAGTATTTGCTTTTGGCCTCCGTATACGCCTCTTTGCTTCTGCAGATGAACAAAAGGCGTTTAGGTCTACCAACCTAGAATATCGTGCAAGATGGGCAGTGGAAACCACCCTTAATCTCGCAAATGTCAAATGGCCAATAATAGTTGGTTTCTAGTTTTAATCCTTTCGGAAATATGAGTGCGGATCAAAAGCCGATATACTTGTGCAAGGACGTGACTAAAGTCTCCCTTTTTTTTTCTTCTTTAAGCTGAAAGGCACCAACTCCACTGAGTCACCGTCGATGTGTGTTAGATAATCAGAACAGCGAAAGACAATTGATCTTCTAAACGTAATTCATTTTTACTCCCCCTTGCAAATTTTATGGAATCCACCGAGCCCTACTTGGCAAATTTGAGGTTACCTTGAGTTTTAGGTATAAACGGACATTATATTACACTGCCTACTTCCTGCTGCAATCGCCTGCCTTCTCATCTGCCTTTCTACACATTTTGACACCATTGTAGACGATCAAAACCACAAGTGGAGGATTAGTTAGTAAATGCTTTGGACTGCCTTCAAAAGTGATGAATTCTGATTCCACATCTATATGCATCCCACCTATCTTCCTCCACTCATTTTATGCTAAGCCGATGTCTTTCCAAACCCAACGCCGAGGCACCGATCTGACTGGCCGGAAAAGACATCATGCAAAGCAGGCTAAAGAAGGTGGTACCGCTTTCCGGACCACGTTCAAAACTGGAACACGACCCACGACTCAGATTTCAAGTACAGATGTACGATCATCCAAATACAAGTGTACAAATAAATGCAAGTGCGTTTGACAACATATGTTTGTGAACTGATCAGACACTTGTATCTGTTTAATGCACAAAGGTCCTAAATTCGTCATCATCTTTTCAAAAAGAATGACTTTACGGATGAATAGTTTCAACCACTTCTAGCTTGCTAATGCTTTTAAGTAAATCCGACATAAGAGGAGGTAAAAATGAAGCATAGGTTAGAGAAGACGCAACGCAGAGTTGGGAATTGGGTGAAATTTAGCGGCACAGATGGAGGGATTTGCCATTCGCAGTCTAACGTCTGTGACCACTCACACCGATTCCATTTGACAACGCGTACACGCCCTGTTTGATCTCGCTTCCGTCCTCATCCACCCACTCCAGTCTTGTCATGGAAGCTGCCAGAGCTGTGCTAGCTACCAGGTGCATCTGCAGCACTGGTCCATCCAAGGCATTAATAATCTCATCATTCATCTTCTCTGTTGTGAGTCAAAGTGTTCCCTTTCACAAGGACCATCAGGCTGCACCGCAGAGCGAAAAGGAAGACAGGCATTACCTGACTTTTGACACTTGACATGATTCGTCTTCCCGAATAGCGAATCATGGAATAATTAGACCGACTGTATCCCACAATCAAATAAACGGTGAATGTTTCTGCAACCAATCACATTTCTCGTATTTCCAGTAACAATTAAATCGACCTTGAACTACTTTACCACTGGACCTGCAGATGACCCAAGTACAGTTATAGGGTTACGTACACTTGTAAACAGACACTAGTCACTCGCATTCCCTCAACCATAATCCAGCCTGTACATACGCTATCGAATCTGTGCCCCTGCCCAGCCTCTCTACCTCTACTTTGTGCAAGGCCAGGTGGAAGTTTGGATGCTTGGCCTGGATTTAGCTGGTCTGATCTGTCCTACCCTCAACCACCCTAGCCTGGCAGGTTTGGCTTCAATCTCTCCAGTCGCACTCGCCTGTATCACATTGTGTGGATGACATGTAGTGACTACAGTGTAGTTCCCACCAAATTAAACCCGCAGCTCATTAGAATGCAGTCAGAATTTCGTCCAATTTGAGCGGCAGCTTCATTGGGTGTGGAGGTGGAGAAGGATAACAAACAAAAGACAGCAGCAAATGCCATCATCTTAGATAAATAGAACAGACACGCTCCTGGCAATGCTGACAGTCACGCAGAACCAGTGAAGGATGGTGACAATGGTTAAGGGTGTTTAAAAGGCTCCTCCACTACTCCACGCAGTATTGCTTTACTTACCTCACAAGAACCGCATGACGCACAGCAGAACTGAGAGGGTTGATTCGATGGCGTCGACTTTTGTCTCGTCATTTGTAGTGAAGGTGTGTCTCTTCCGCCAATCCTATCTCACTGCAATGTTTGCCACGAAAGTTGTGTGTGAAGTGATGATTGTACGCATTCATTCATCAAATTACTGAGGAAGTGGAAGCATTCATGTGAGTGAAGGTGGAGTCTGGAGAAGGATACAAAAGGGACCGAAATTTTAAATCCCTTTTATTGGAATTAGCTACGAAGTGATGGGCATTGGAGGGTGATTAATGACTGAGGAAACTTAAGATTTGGAGTTACCAAATTGAGAAAGGACATTATAAAACAGGTATCTGAGAACCAATACTTGAATCCATCCCCTTTTGAAATCACAGAATTTGTTGTATGCACCTTTTCGGATTTTTGGAAGAACTGCAAAGGTATAAAGTGAAGTGTGTATGTCAACTAGGAACAAAAAAGGCGAAAAACATTTAATCAACAGTGTAGGAGAAGTGGACACAACTTCCGTCTTTACCGTTACCACATCATGTCTACATTTGGTCACCAATGTCGCATTGAAATAGGAATTGTGGAGGAGAAATCACACCATCGCAGTTGACCAGACTGAGGTCACTCAAATATCGGTTAATCCACAGATAGAACTGAGTGTTCACCAAATATGATTCACCCTGACCAACGGCTTCAGTGCCCAAGATGTACAAACCATGAACTCCTTTCCGCTTGGGGGTAAAAATTCCCCTTTCCCTCTGGTATGCCAACAGATATCATGTTTAGGCTTTGCGACCTCATGTAGATCTTGGCTTTCTTAGAGACATTTGTGAGAGTGTGGAAGTTAAAAGATGAAGGGAAAGGATGGAGAAAGAGCCTGCCTTTCTGTACTAGGTTGAAGGCCAATAAAATCAAATGTGATATGTGTATGCGTCTCACAACCGTTGACAGATAAGATTGTTATGCGGTTCAGTCACAGTCACTTCCACCATCATCTGCTTTAACAGTGGTTCTAAGGGAAGACTCTTGCCCTTATCTCATAGACACCTAACATGCTTTCGCATTGGTTGCACACTGACACATTATCAAAGCAACTTGTGCATCTGGCATTAGAGTTGAGGTACACGAGTTTGCGTACTTCATTCCAATCAAGCTGTCAATAAGCGGGATCAGGAGGGAGAGGTGTAGCAGTCAGTTAGGCTAACGGAGTGCTTATTTTGCGGTTTCCTGTGTGGATCATGTGCGTCAATTGAAATAATACGGGCATTACTATTGGCTGAAATGCAGTAAGGCATCGCGCTGATTGGCCACACTACCAGAAGTGTTGACCTATAGCAAAGGCAAAAGCGACTGCCAGTTCAGGATTGTGGTGTGCAGCCACGCATCGCCACTTGATCAGAGGATAGTGTGCAGCAGCAATGACTTCAACTGGCAAGGTTCTCATTTGTGGAATGTGCACATAATTGTGAGTTATTTGCGTAACACATGACTTTTTTTATCCTAACTCTAATTTGCCACAGTAAAATGAAGAAACTTCAAGTGTTACCTTCTGCTTAGACCAATGAACGATTCAGCTTTGGAACATTGCACAAATTTAAGGTGTCTCTTAAATCGCGAAGTAATTGAACCATCACTTTCCATCATGTGTTTTAAAGTAGTAAATAGTTGAACGTAGAAGGAGGAGAACTGAGAAACTCCTGCTGTGTGTGGAAATCGAAGGGCATGGAACCTTACCGTCTGGTGGGAACATAAACGATGAGGCCGGCGAGGTCTATGTAGTGAAACGCAGAATTAGCCCAAGTATGAAATGACAATAAGTGTGCATGTGTGGCTCCCCATAAATCAGTGGTGTCTCATCTGTTTGTCTTTATCACCTCTGCAATGACTCATGCATTTCCTCACAAAGGCATTCTTCACAGCGATGCCAATAGCGGTGGTGAGGAATAGCCTGAGTGTTGAGTTTTGACTTCACACACGTGTGTGTACACTTGCGTGCCTGACTTCAAGGTCCTTTTCAGTAGTCTTTGTACATTCCAGTGTGCTGAGAGGGATGAGTGATCCCCACAGCCTGCCCTGTGGGCACACGCTCTGCTTGTGACCCCAACCGCTCTCACACGCCAGTGTCATGACAACACGTTGCTCGCCTTTTGAGTCTACTGCCGGTTTGATCCCAGCACAGGTGACAGAAATCCGTGAGTTAATCTGCAATATTTACACAAATAAAATGATGAGTTGTCTTGGCGATGTCATGCGCAGCTATGCGAGGATATGTGCACTACATCGCAGCGCCTAAGAGCTGTTGCATCTATCGCGACCGGACTGGTGCACAAAACATGGATAGGAACGTCGGGCAAAAGTGGCAGTGGGTGTGGATGCTAAGCATCGGGGAGATCACCGTGGCGATCAGTGATTAATCTAGGGGAGCTTAAGACTCTCACATTGAATTGAATGCTGGTGTAAATGGCATCAATGTTTTAAACATCCTCAGCCATTCATCTGTGCCTGCACATCGCTAGCAATCTATACCAATTAGGAGAGGATGTGGAGGTCTCCATTTCACTCTACAGCAAAATTTAGGAGTTAATCGGAGCTGGGAACATTCAAAAATACAAGTAGGCATACTCCTACTGATACTCATCACAATCAGCACAAAGTTTCTTCAGGTTGACAGTTCATATGAATGTATGCTGCCCCATGACCATGAGCTTGTTCGGTTGTGTAGAAACGCCCACTTCCTCCATTAGTTCCTGCTTGCTGAGGAAATGACGCGGCTGCCCTTCTGGTCCGGTTGGCGCCATTACTCCATGCAAGGCACGATGTCATTGCATGCTATAAACAGACGAGACCGAGGCCATCCCCTGTCTTCGACTTTCTACAACAACTGGATATTCAGCTCTGACCCGCATCCTGTCCCTTCCTGTGCACAAGTGCCTTTGTTGACCCACCTTACCAAGGAGATTGGATAAATGCATCCACGTTATGATCAAAAGTGGTAGATTCTTTACCCTCCCCTCTAATGTTGCGGCTTCACAAATGAAACTTTTCAATCACTTCCACGTCGCAATCACATCTTGCCAATTCTGCAGATGGGAATCGAAAAGTTGGAGAGGAGAAAAAGGCATGGGAGGCAAAGCAGTAGCAGCTACAGCAGCAGTCGGAGGAGAAACCGGCAGCACTCAGGCCACCGGCGCTGCCACTCATTGTGATCCCTTCCAGCTACACAGATACATCCTGAGCCTTGTAAATCCCTAGGGATGGTTCGTGATTCGCCATACAAGTGGGCACATCATCTTGTCGCCTGTCATGCTCACCATCTCCAGTTTCGCTCCAGCAGTGTCCAGCAATTTGCTGTCAGCCATATGCAGGTCCAGCACTGTGTCCTCCAAGGCAGCAAATAGCTCTTCCTTTGTCTTCTTTGCCGCCCTTGATAAAGACATTTTCAACCCCTGCGACTGCTCCTAATGTGGCTTCAATTTCTCTTTGTAATGAGACAAAGTGCTCAGTTGCAGGCGGATCATCAGGTGGCACTCCATGAAGGGAAGGAAAGAAACATTCCGTGATGTGTGACGTGTAAAGCCAGTAGACAGCCCCAGCATCTCATTGCAAAGGACTGAACCAAATCGGTGACTAATCACCCTTCTCGCATTTCCAAAAACAGGTGAATCAGCTATCTGCTAGATGTATGTATATAGTCTACAAAATAGACAACTTATGGTATTATTTCGAAACCGCTGAAGCCTACACTCTCACAGTGATTCTCACGTCATTGCAGACAGATGTTGCTGTGACAACGGTGGCAGTTGTCCAACACTTTCACTGCAACTGCTCTCCCACAAGTGCTGCACCGCATGGAGGGGCGAGGATTCTCAGCTGCTGCTCCAGTTTCCGCTCTTGTGACAGCTCCTGCTCCTCCAGCTGCCATCACGAGGAGAGCGCATGTACCTGAGCCCCAATGGTGTAGGTGGAACGCATTTGAGACATCAAAAGTCACATGACAGTAAATGAATCATACAGCTACGGCTCTGGTGTGTGACTGCAGACAGGGGCAATTGAAAATACAAACATTACAGGAAAGAGAAAGGTGTGATACTTTTCGCATAAATTTAGGCCCACACACCCGCATGCATGCAAGAACAATGACCCACACTCTGGCTATTTCACACTTTGGTAGCAGACACCACCTTAAAAGAAGTCTTTGCTTGAGGAAATGCACGAGGCTTTGCGAGGTTGAAGAAGGTACACGCCGCTGATTATGTGGAGCCACAAATCCATTCTAACTGTCATTTTGGTTAAAACATTTTTAATGATCTGTTGAAGATATGTCGCTTTACATCTTACTCGGCATTACCATTCCATGTTGCTCCACTTTACTGCATCCACTCAATGCCACAAGAAGAAGTAGCAACTTGTGCAAATAATTCACTACGTGGTGCACACTCCACAAATGAGATCCTTTCCAATTGAATCCATCGCTGCGTCACACTTTCCTTTGATCAAGTGGCGATGTGTGGCACACATTTCAATTTCGACCTGGCAGGTGATTTTACCATAGAGAGGGGTAGTTAGGCATCAAAAGGCGCCTTTACGTATTTACGGTTGACATGAATGAACCACACCAGGCTCTATCAGTTGAACAATCGCTTAGTCTGATTCCTTGTTACGCCTCTCCCTCTCTCTTTCACTGTAACCTATTGATAACTTGAGTGGAATAAAATGCTTCGTCAACTGTGCCTCAGCTCTTTTATCTATAGCACCATTCACTGATCGTGTGTCCATATGCAAATAAAGCGTATGTATAGTAGACGTCTGTAAGAGATGAGCATTTGTTTTTTATACCGCACGCTTCAACAGGAGGATGATGCTGTCGATCACTTCCAACCTGTTGGTGGTAGAGACTTTTGTGTGCACAATCGCATGAGGCGTACTTAGCACGAGATGGTTCTCCTTTCAGCCCAAAATGAGTCACCTATCTGAAACTCTTCAGCGGCCAGCTGAGAAAACGGAAACAATGTAGCCTTAATTCATCCGCATTGCTCATAGCCAAGAGGAAATCTGCTCCATTCGCTACGACACCAATTTGTATCCAGTCACTTGTCGATGTGGAAGTGGAAGAAGTCAATAGTGGCGTGTTGAATTTACCTCTTTCATTCAGATTGCAAACAGCGATAGGTAGATTCAGTCGAGCTGGACGTCATTCTGCATTAATCGCCATTCATGGTATTATCAGTGTTAAAGCAAGGGTACACCCATTTCTCCTCTCCACTTTGTCGCAATCCGTTTTTGTAGATCAGTTAAGCATCAGCAGTTCTTATAGAGTGTGCTTTAATGGAAAGTGGCGACCACTCTCCAAACAGTGCTCCCAAATCAAATACTTTTTGCACAGCAGTTGACACAGCTAAGGACTGCGATTCGTACGCATCTGAGCAGACTGGTGCATAGAATCCGGGAGTGGGATGACTGCCAGAAGTAGAGTGGATAGGATCTCAACACCTAATCCATTGCGTAACTTTATGGGGTCGATGGCCATCCACGGTAGCCGTCTTCCGTTTGCGTAAGGAAAAGTGGAGTAGATGGCCTAACCGCAGACACCGAAGCATTAACTGAGTTGACCTCGAAAGACACGTATTACCCTTTGACTAAATGTTAAAGACTTAAGACAAAAGAGACCAATTCCCCTACTCTATTGCAATCATGAAGACGGGGTCTAACATTTTCGGCTGTTATTTGGCATTTAAGATACAGTTCCTTTTTATTTCGTGCTAGACTCGGGTTTTAATTTCATTTGCACAATGCAAATCAGGATAGATCCAACTTTATTCATAATATACATTTCTGTTTGGTTGGGATGAATGGAAAAGAGGCACTCACCAATCCACATTACTCTCATTCCAGCTCAAATTTTATCCAAATCCGTAGACAGGAGACAATCAAAGAGGCAGATTGCTGGCTAATAAAAGTGAAGAGGATCAAACTTGTGTTAGACTAGATTTGACCTGCCTCCTCAAATCGGAATGAATTTCAAAGGCGGAATTCATATTTAGTTTCACACTGCCACTGTGGCCGCAGACTGCAAATGCGCTCTTCTCCATTTAAAGTATGAGTGAGGAGGCTCAATTAGGCCACTCAAGATGCCGATAATCACGTGATCAGCCTTAAATATTGTTGCCTTTGAGAATTCGCTGTAAAACTTGACATTATGATGACTATCTGACCTCACGGTGCTCGTGATTAATTGTGCTGAGCATTACGCAATGGCTCACCAAATGGATGACATTCAGAAATAAAATGATGTAAATTACCAGCTATCATATGCAGCATGAGGAGGGCATTTGGTTTGAAACGTTCATCAACAACGCGTACTATTCGGGTTCATTATGATACAGATGGTGTCACTTACTTTTGCATTTTGTGTCATCCATCTTTAATCCACTTCTGCACCTTCGCCATGCACATTGGGGTTTTGCTTCGCAGTTAGAGTGCTGGCTTACGTAGCCTAAATTGATCAATTTGGCCCTTCAAATAATACTGCCAAAGATCTCGTGGATCAGACAACTTACTATGCCGTGAAATTTGCATATTAGTGAGTCGATTGGAGAGGTGGTTTAATCTAACTTGCCAAAAATGTGACCTTTTCCAACCTATAGATATATTAATAAATGTGGCTGCTGCCAAAAGGAGTTTTAACGAACAAAGTATAAGGGTAGTTTAGTTTGTTAATGAGGGGGTGGGTGGAGCATAAAGAAAACATCCTTCAAGCATCTATGTAATTTCGTAGTAATGGGAGTCGAAGTTAACAAAATATTCAACACAGGAGTTGAGTGTGAGAGAAATGTTTACCTATAAAAAATAAAAGTGAGTAAAATGATGACAGCAGTTAAAAAATCCTGGCAGGATTTGTATATTATCGAAAAGTACCTGTGTGTTTTATGCATCTATTCAAATGCTGCGTAAGCAGATTAGAGCAACATCATCACTTTAAAATGTCAGACATTTTTTAAAGCAGACAAGCGTTGCCTTTGTCATTAAACCATTCATTTTAAATGATACGGTTAAAGGTTGATGCTCGTTTCTCAAAAACTGTATTTGAGGCAATGTCATGAAATAGTGACAGAAATCTAATATTGGAAACAGAATACTTTTTAACCAAGCGCATTTTTTTGCACTGTCTGCTAAATACAATTCAAGAAACTAAATAGGACTAAGAGCTTTCTCCTTTTGTGCCAAATCGGTCTCATTAAGCAGGTCGACATGCGACTATCTGAGAGCTCCCCCTACACTTTGTAATATAGGGCTTTTTAGTCAAAAAATATTTAACGAGTGTTTTGGGCATTTATTGTATAGGAATTCGTTTAAATGAATTTGGTTTGGTGAATATCATATATAAATGTTTAACAACGCAAGGTCAAATACCGCGAAGGAGCGCTTCAGCTTCGTGGGTGCCGATGCCGGTGGACGTTTCGTAAATGTTAGTTATTTTTGTGCTCCGTTTGCATTATACTTTATTGCATTTCTTTTTCATCATTTTGTAAGCTCTAAGAAGTATTTCTTACCTGCATTTCTTAGTTCAGTGCTGCGGAATGAACTTAAAAGTATGGCATTCAGTTTTAGAGGCAATACAGATTAAGGTGTTTGCTCCCATCTACGCAAGTAATTTGGCAGACTAAATGCTTGGTTTAATCAGATTGTGTATGTTGAATTTATTTTTGGGCATTAGAAGTGCATAGTCTGTTGAACTTTCTGCAACTCTAGAATAATATAATGCAGTGTCAGTCAAATGGTGCTACCTACTTTTCGAAAATACCACACATCTGTGATGGTGCGGGCGCATCGGAGTATAGGTGTGGAGATCACTGCCTATTACTAGTAATCGCGTGTACGATTTGGAAATTGCAATATTTGCTCTCAGAATTTTGCACACCATGGCTTTCGTTGGCTCACTCCTTGCTTATGATATTGTGATTCTTAAATTCACAGCTTGGCCTTACCGCCGTTTCTGGTCTGATCTTTACCTTTAGGTTTCCTTTTCCTGCTGGGTGCACATTTAATATTGCTGAAACAAAAGTCGCTGTTTCAAGCAATCTCTGTAGGTAACTCCTAATCGGATGTACTTTAAACGCCCGTAGATTGTGGTTTTTTTGCAGCCACAATCATGTCTTGATGAAAATTATACCAAGTCCGGTTACCACGAGCTGAACGCTGCCGTGAACTAGGTAGGTAGGCCAGTGCCATCACGCAACATCAACGTACAAGCTCTAGATTATGCAGTCAGTGACTATGTACAATGCTAATATGTTTGAATGGCAAGGAACTTAGAATAGTCGGGCCAGTTGCATACGGCAATGGCGCCTTTGGGAGTCGACGTTTTGAAATGTGTTCAACGAATCGACTGAGTCCCTTTCATACATAAGGTATCGGAACACTGATGTTCAAAAGAATCAACAGTTGGCCGTTGATGGCCTCTGGTCTGTTCCAAGCGAGAAGGATATTGGCAGCTTCTTCGTTGAATTCGAAACAGTCACCAAATTGAGAGTGAATGAAAAGCTGCGCAGAGGCTTATTGGATTTCTTCACTGCAGAGGCGCTCCGCATTGTCCCCTTTATTTTTAGGCAGGAAAGGGAAAAGTCGCTAGAAGACATAAGTATTACAAAAGCAATCTTTGGGTCCCATAGAAATGACAAAGTTGGCCTGCTACCTTCTGGTAACGCAACCTCATTTGCCTCCAAACGAAGCTAAGACAACTTCTGCCAATCGGTCATATCCCTGGAATTGTTTTACTTGGGGACGCAAGGAGTGGGTCTATTACTTGATGTTAGCCTGCAGTAACAATGCATTTAAATGCCTTGGCAAAGATATACGTGATTTGAATGCTTTGCACTTTGGTCTTCATTCATTTTCAAGAGCGAGGTTTCAGAGGACGTCAACGTCATCTGCAATGCCTTTGACAGCTAAGCCGGTTTTATTGGTAATATCACGATGAAAACAAATTTAATGCAGCTGAGGAAACGATTTATATGCTATGAGACTGAGAAGAACTCCTTCGTTTTGCCGTGCAGACGGCCTAACTTTGTTACCCTTGAGGGTGACAAGTCTGTGCGGATGGCCGTCTTCTGTCACACTGCCTATCTGTGGTACAAGGGTTGAATTGAAGGTGTAAATTGCCAAGAAGAAGTATACCTCCTTCCTAACATTGTCTTGTTTGTTGGGTTCGCTAGAAGCGTTGTCCATATGTAACATCTCGATATTTTTCCATTAAGTGTCGGTGTCACGTGTAATTTTGACGTAAGTTTATGCGGAGGTGGACTTATCACTTTGAGACACAAGCACAAATGTAGCAGATTTTGCTACGATGCGTAATTTTGATTGACGTTGAATTAATGGAGTCATAGCATGGGTTGCGCACGCATTTTAAGCCTTCTAATTCTCACAATTTTTAAGAAGTGTGGAAAGTGCAATTGGATTCGGTAGCATTAAATGCACTTTCTTTGTACGGCAGAGACATAGACAGAGCAGGTAGTGCAGGGACTCCATTATGGTTGACGAAAGGCTAGCGTCTGGGTCATGAGTGAACTTTAACCCGTAGTTGTGCTTGAGTCACCTACAGACTGGGTGAACATGCACCAAAGTGGTGGAAGTAGCAGTGTGTTGCGATCCAAAATGAAGACCGCCCACTGATCATCTTAGCCGCTTAGTTCAAGAGCTCCTTGGTTCTTTTCCATTGTCCCTTACCTGCTCAGGTAAGTCATTCATTTTTGCTTTAATTATCACAATAGTTGACAAGAAGTAGTCACTCATCTGCAAGTCTGTACAAGCCAACCCTGAAACCAAGTTTGTTGTCAACTTAGCGCACCACAGACACCTAAATAGAGAAGGAGTGGCAGACGATTTCGTAGGTGTTCTTAAATTTTATTAAAAAGTGTCCCTGATTTGACTAAGACTGATAAGAATATGAAGAATGCCGGGGGTTGGAGATGTACGATTTAGGGGTCACCGAAGAAGACAAGATGAACTTCCACCTGTAGCTGGGCACTTCCACGGTTATGGAAGAGTTGTCTAGTTAGTTGACAACTTTGCCAGGATGTAAAAATAGGATCAAATTTGATCCCGGTTCTTCCCACAGACCGAACTCCAACTTGATGTTCCGTTGAAACAGTCGTGTAGAATTGTGCTGTCCGCGATTTTAAACTCATGCCATTGAAGTGGTTTCAATTGCCTGGCCAATTTCAGGCAGTTAAACAAAGATGGAATCGCGTTGAGTGATCACTTCATCCGACTATGTAAAAACTGATGCAGCCAGTGCTCATTCGTGACATTTTTCATCACAAAATTTAAACAGAGATGTTACTTTAAGGAGTCGCAGGTCATGCAGCAAAATGCCTTACTGGGTGACTACTGTCCTTTTCCACCTTGTTGGCAATTTAGCGGCTGCTTTCACCCTACATTGATGGTGTACTGGCAGGACTCAACGCGGAAGCAGTGGTCAGCCATAATGGAATCCTTCATTTAAATAGTGCAATTCTCTATCCACCATGGTGCGTTCTTTGAAGGATCGGTTGAACTCGTAGACTTTGCAAAAAATATTCTTGAACCAACTCCAGTCTACTGCACTAGATTCCCTCATATGTGGTGAAACAGATAGTAGATGAATTGCCAAAGCTCCCCTTTCTCCTTTGCATCACCTCAAGGGGATATTTCGTTTTGTGGGCCATTTGTACTATTGTAGCAACTTCGTGTCCTATGGGCACATCGACTGAAGCAAACCATTACCAGGGATCATTCCTTTGGCCTTGTGTTCGCACTCAGACAGGGAGGAGTAAACTCATCGCACCTGCAATGTCTTCTTCCACTTCACCTCCATACTGATAGGTAAAGCCGTATCGTGCCAAGTCACAGCCGACTTTATAGTGATGATGAAGAATGCAAATGAAGGAGGTTTATTTTACAATGTTTGCGGTCTCAGTTGGTAGCTAATTTGTTCCAGAACCACGACTCTATTTGGATTGGAACCAAAAGTGCTTTGCACACCTCTGCGGGGATAAATTATTGTGGTAAATGTGAAATTACCCTTTTTAATGTTACAAGATAGGAGGCGCGGTGATTTCGAATTGACGACGGAATAAAGGTGGAATGATAATCAGCCTTTCTATGGAACCTACCTCTACATCTGTGTTTAGGCTGCGTCTTAGGCTAAAGCAATAGGTCAAAGAACTACAGGAATACAACTTCATTATACGGACGACTTTATCCAAGATGACGTCCTCTCTCTCGCCTCAACGACTGACACCCACAGACCAAAAGAGATGTTTGGATTACGTTTGTGCGTGTCAAAGATGATACTGCTTCTACCGCTTTACTTCCACAAGGGGTAAACCAATCATCTTGTCAGGACATTAACGTGCCATTGCAAAATTCGCAAACTCATTTCTGTGTTTCAAACTTACATTTAGAACAAACCTGCATCTGATGAATATTGCGAGCTCAACCGCTCATGTTAGATGGCTATATCTTCATTAAAAAAGGAAGCAGTAGACACCTTGAATGACCCATTCTTCTGTTCAATCATTGACCGCCCTCCCTTCCCCAAAAGCAAATATAGCATAGCAAAATATGCAACAAGTATGAAGAAAGGTCCAAATGTGGTTTAAAGCCTAAAATCATTAAGGTATTGGGCAATAAGAGAGATTTAAAAAGTAACTCCGGGCCAATTAAGCGAAATCGAGGTGAGTACAGGAAGATTGATCTGAAGGACACAGTTAAACCTACATATACACATTTATAAATATAAAAAAGAAAAACGGGTTCCTCGTCATCGTCACGAGTGCTTTAGTAGAAGGATACCTTGTCAAATTAATCAAAGTCAAAAAATACATCTGATAGGTTGAAAAAGGAGTTGGCACTGCCACTTGAACTGCTGAAAACCGAATCCATTGCTAATGGATTTTCGCACCTAAATTATTATGCAATAAAATATAACTTTTGTGAAAAGTTAGGTAATTATAGTATCATTTCCATCTAATCATGCTTGTATGGGGTTCTGTGCATATGCGTGGTGTTCAAACCAAGTCGACACCACTAGCATTCTGTAGGCATTATCCAGTCATTCCACGAGGCGAAAGTCAAGAAGCCGAGATTGTCTAATGTGTTGTGGGTCAGGTATACCAGACGCACTAATCAACGATGAGCAGACAGTAGCTTGTCAATGAAACCACGAAACCTTTCATCTACTGGATACCTATAGCTGCCGCATGGCCATGCCTACTTGTCCAAACAAAACACTTCGATACTGCAGTTCTCAGTGATGGTCAGGAGGCTCTGCGTTGAGTCAATACGTGCGACAAAGGTGGAGAATGGCATTTATTTGGCAATTGGTAGCCGCACCACAGAGGAAGTGGATTCGACAGTGTTAAGAGGGTTCAACCACAGTAAAGATTGTTTCTTCACCAGTGCTGCTTTGTAAGGAGCACCTACACACCAACACTTTTAACCATCCATGGCGCAGAGCACACGCTTCAATACGCGTTCAGTGCCAAGAGATACTTTGTATTGCAGCAACAGAACTATTTGTACAATGTAGTTTGCCTGTTCTAGTGATTACACTTAAGAATTGGGTCTGGCTAAAGGGCCCTTTGTGCCATTACGCATTTTATATGCCTCTGTGCATTCAAGTGTCACTCCTTTTACCAATGTAAGGAAAGCTCGTGTTTATTTCCACTTCTTTTGTCAAAATTGTGTATAAAAATACAATCCGACATTTTCACGCCCTTCTCCTACCAAATAGCAAAAACATACAAGTTTTTTGGACCAAAAATAGTATCCAAATCAACCTTAACACACAAAGCGTAAGGCCCGATGGCGATTATCCATGAACTGGTTTCAGATCTGCAGCAATTGCAAGACCTCCGCATTAGTCATAAATAAGACAGTCATTAAATGCAACCATGCTGAGCATTAGAAGCAACACATGCCAGCAAATCATACCAGACCTACCATTTGTTAACAATATCGAAGGCAGGTGGGAGTGGTGAAAGCGGACTTGAGCCACCAGATATGAGACTGAACTCGTTCAATTGGAGGCCAACCTAAAAAGGCCAGAACCAGGTGTCCATCAGGTGTAATTCATCTTTATTAATGGGGTTCAGTGCCTAGGCAGTGCAACCCACGCAATATCTGCATCGAGTTTCGCATCCTTCATCATTCAGCCCACAAACGGAAATGCCATCTCGGTTTGAAGGATAGGCGCTCTGTTTCTTTTCACTCCATCACTCGTACCAACACTATAATACACAGCTTTGCCTATCTTGGCATACATAAGATATTTGAGTGTTTCCCTACTAGTCTCTAGAATCCACTCCGCTACATCATGTCCAATTTGACTTTTTTTTAAATGCCGAATCAGCGAGACCTTAGCTACTTACATTTCGCAGTGTTATCACCCTCCAAACTCTAGCGATCATTCACCATAACCTACGACTCAAATCACATCTCCAAGCTTGCACATGCACACATACAAACGCACAGTAGCGTTTAATGGCCTACCTTAGTTAGTTGATCAGAGAGACGCATCTGCGTTATGGGCAAAGGCGGTAGGTCCATCAATCCTCCCAGCAGCTTGACTTTACTGCAGAGCTTTTTCAATGACTTCCACTGCGCCACTGCTTTTCGCAAATTCTGTAACATCAGAGGTAAAAATGGATGGGAAGAGAAAAATACAGGAAATTAGTAGTGGTAACGATAGCCAGCTAATATAACTGCAATATAACAGCCACTCACTGTGGTTCCTTCTAATCTTTCATACACATCGTCAATTTTGTTGACCTCGCCTGAGAGGCCTCTGACCCGTTGCTTGAATGCGTCCATCAGCGCGTCGCCCACCCCAACTGTCGTCTCCAGTTTAGCTATTGTGGTACTTAGAACTTTATTCGCCGCTACGTTCAGATGCAGCACTGCTTTATCCAAGGCATCAATCAACTCATCCTTTGCCTTCTTTTCCAACCTCAACACGGGCGATTTTGACTTCAAGGCGGCCAAGTGACGAGGTAGGTCATCCAACTTGGCTTGCAGCATCAGGATGTACTACATGAAGGAAAGGTGGAGGCAGATAATCTGAAAAGCAATTTGCTGCTAATGTCACACAATCTAAGTAACACGATTGCAACGACTCGTAGCACAAACAACCCACATAACGACCAAGTGTGTAGAAGTAATCAAGTCTCCAACGTCCCCTGTAGGCCGTCGCATGTGTGCAACACAGAGCATCATTTTAACATATCACATCCAGCGAAACACGTCGGGATATGCCCACTTCACCTACTCAACAGGACAGCATTGGAACAGGCATGATGCAACGAAGGGAAAGTAGAGAGTTTGTCCTCTGCGGGTGACCATTTTAACGAGACTATTGCGGTAGACATTAGCATGCGAAATCGTACATTTCCTCGTCCTGCACGTAAACGAGCCGATGTAGTAGTCCCTCGCAAATGATATCTCCGAATTACTCTTACATCCAAATTTTTGCAGTATAGGTACACAACACCCACCACAATAACTCAACAAGCTAGTTACATATCCTGCATATATCAAAATAAAATGGTACACAGCAAACACAGGTCCCCACCAACGAACAATGGGCTACTCATTAAAACTGTGCTTAAGCATATGTTTTACAACTTGCATGAAAAAGAAAAACTTGCACCATAATTTTAACGGCACTAGCCATTACATTGTCGCGATGGTTTGCACGACACTGCAGACAGATATCACGGCAACAATGGTCGCAAAATTTCAACAGTCTAGCCTCGACTGGTGCCCGACAGGTGCTACAAGGTATGCATTTTTCTTCGAGCCTCTGGTAGTCCTTTTGCTTGGCATTCTGCGCCTGCTCCCACCACAAGGAGTGGAGACCGTGCTGCCCACCAATGTCATGGCTAAAAAGCAGGACGGTTGCATCAAACGCCACCTGACAATGAATGAAATGCTCTTACATGGCTGTGGAGCTACCGCTGAGCAAGAAACACCCCTCATACTGATGTTCTTCTTCTCAATCCCAACATTTAGGTGCCAACTAATTAGAATACCAAAATGGCTTTGGCATGACCACCAAATACAAACTTTCTCCCAACATTTTACTTCCATTCAAACTCGTGGAAATAAGCTGCGTCGATTTATCCACCTCAAAAGTCTTTCAAGTATGTTTAAGACATCCCAGTATGAACGGAGAAATCTCTACTATCCTACTGTCAACTTCGACGAGATAATGGCAAAACAGGAGCCTTTAACGGATTACTTACCCAGTTTCTGGTACATGCCTGGCCCTTTTGGACATCTCATTGGTCATAAAGGCTTGAATTTCCACCAATTCATCGTCGACTATGTGCCAACGAGTAGAGATGGCCAATTCAGCCGTCTCAGGTCGTTCAAACACCACCATGGCAAATCCTCTGCTGGGACTAATACCGCACGCCTTTATTGGACCCAGCGTTGATAACGCTGCCCTCAACGAATCAGCCGTCGTTTTGTGTGATATGCTACTGATGAATACCCTTTGGCTATCCTCTGGAGGTGATGCAGGTACTGAGGCAGATGCAGCTGGAGGTTTAAATGGAAGTAGCGAAGACGACTTAGTCCTCGACCTATTTATCGACTGCTCTGACGGTGGGAGTCTAGAGGCACTGCGTCTGCAAAATGTGCACAAACCATCTGTAATTAATTCAAAAACTGCAATGAGTCTTTAAAATAGGAATACAAGCTTTACAATTTACTGGTCTATAACAGATACGCATTTGTTTAAATTTTACATGGGAGCAGTCCAAGCTACACCTGTTTGATCCACCGTTATCCCATAGTGTTTAACCCCACGTCTACACTGCCAGCCCTTCCGATCTTCAACATTTATATCTAAGTGAGTCTGCAGTAAGGCTGTTGAGGGTTGTTTTTACCATTAGAAATGTCTAGAATCACCCAAAATGACTGAAGACGCTGCGGTTTAAATGGGAACAAGTAGTCTCTCATCCACGAAGGTCATGAATTACCAAAGTGAAATCGGGATTCCTATGGGGAAAAAATATGAAGGATTTAATTTCCCATTGGTTCGTGGTATTCGTAGGTAGTGGTGGAGCTACGCAATGAATAAAGTAATTGCCCAGTAAATAGAATTTTGTTGGTAAGACCACTTTCCCATAACCTCATAAAATCAGGCGTCACTCATGTGTGACATTGGTATTACGAAGGGAAATTGAGGTATTTGATGCAAAGGCGATGCTTCTGTCAAAACTATAAGAACTTTCACAATCAAGTTCAGCATGAAGACATCTTTTTAATCAAAAAACACGATAATGTAATGAAAAAAATACTTCCTTTTGGCTGCATACTCTTTCACTTCAACCCTTTTGCTGCAGACAAACTGTATGGGTCGGGAAATGGCTTTGCGCACAGAACCCTCACTCTCAAATGTAACAAAACTAAGTTGTTTGAAGGGTAAAATAAATCAGCTCTTTACGGTGCTATAGAGTGAAAAGTGATCCCTTAACTGCTTACAGTTCGTCCTCGCCGGGATACCGCCAACGCAGATCTGTTTACACGTGAAAGCATCGCGGATGATAATGTCGTCCTCACAACTGAATGAGGACCTTAATGTGGACTTACATTCACTCAAGTAGAAGAGAAGAAACCATTAAATATACCTGCTTTGATAGTCATTTTCTTGCCATCCTATCCCGTATGTCAGTGACGTGTTCTCAAGTGCGGCAGTTAACTGAATACAGTAAAAGCAATGCTTATGTCAAGGAGTCAAAGGAGAAAAACTGATTCCGAAAAAGTGGTAAACTTCGATAATCTATGTTAGCTAACATCGTGTTTTTTCCCATCTCACATTTATTCAGTCAGCAAAATGCACTTGATTTCAAATTATTGGCATTTAGACACATAACACCTTCCTCACTAACCACATAAGGCGGTTGCATGTCGTGCAGGCACCAAAATAATAAGGGCACATCACTGAATTGGCTGCACTTAGACAAGTATTTTACACTTTAAAAGGAAAAAAGTTAACTCACATACCGTTGCCATTTCCGACGGATGCTCCTTAACACGATCCTGTTGATGATCGCGCTCTTGGTCCTCCTTCTGGTCCTGCCTCAGATTCTGCTGCTGCTGCCGCTGCCAGGCAAGCTGATTGAGGCGCACTATAACATTGTAGTTGGGACGCACTTCTGCCACGTCAAACGTTCCAAGACAGTGGATGCAACTAGCAGTCTTGGCGTTGGCATTAGCCATGAGGCAGGGTCGCAGGCAGAATGTGTGCCCGCATGGCAGGCTATAAGGATCCCTTATCCTTTACGGCACAATGGAAAATACAAATCAAGATCACTGGAAAAGGAAATGTGTGACAACGTGACCTTACAATCAGATATATACACGCATGTATGTGAAGTCAATACTCAACACCCTGGCTATTCCCTCTACCACCATATGCACCGCTGTAAAGAAAGTCTTTAAGGAGAAGTATGAGGGATAGCAGATTTTAAGTAGACATACTGGCTCATGGAAATCTGCACGTTCATTCCTATCGTCATTTCATACTTTGTCGAACTCTACGATTCACTGCACGGACCTCAAGGGCTCCATTGTATATACTTCCTCCAAACCGTACGATTTAATGGCCTGCGTCTCTTACTCACAGCTAGTCTTCTAGTCTCCGTCTTCCTCGACCTGATGGATAGTAATAATTTGATTATATCGAAATGAAAATGAAATTTTACTTTAGCCGAATTCCCTATTCTGAACTACTCAGAAAACTACACAGGAGGTTTCAATCACATGCCGAATATATAGCATGTTAATTCTTACGCAGCGTTATCCCATTTTACTGCATCATAGCATTGTCACAATAAGAAATTGTTTTTTGTGCAAATAACTCACAATTTTTTGCAAACTCCGCAAATGAGATCCTCATTAGTTGAAGCCATTGCTAGTCCACACTTTTCTTGGATCAAGTGGTGACGCGCAGTTACTCTACACAATTCTGCACTGGCAGACACTTTTGCCATTTCTACTGGTCAATTTTTTTAGCAGTGTAGCCAATCAGCGCAATGCGTTACTACAATTCAGCCAGTAGTTGTACATGCTTGATCACAGTCGACACACATGATCCACACCAAGTATCGCCAATCAGGCCTATCTAAAAGCCACAACATCTTCACATTCCTTCACTCAATCGCTGCCACTTATTGACGCCTAGGATGAAGAATGAAGTGCGCAAGTGCGAGAGCCCTAACTTTGCTACCAGTTGCACAAGTTGCATTGGTTGTGTTTTAGTGTGCAGATAATACGAAAGCATGTTAAGCAGCTATGAGAGAAGGGCAATAGTTTTCACTTAAAAACACCGCAAAGACGGATGCTAACGATAGATAAAGTAACTGAAACGCCTAAATATTTCAGCTGACAACTGTCTGACCATTTGTGTGGTATTCCCCTGCCTTTCTTCGCACACCCTTTTATAAAAGTGTTACATGCATGTGTTCAAGTCGGATCTATTGACCTTCAAATTAGCACAAAGGCACATGCTTTTTCTCTCTCCCTTCCCCCTTTTTCCTTTTTTCCGCAAACGTGTCTTAAATCAAAGCCGAGACGCTCTCTGCAAATTCACGATGATACTCAATTTGATCAACATGTAGCCACAAGCTAAGGGGACAAAAAATTCCTAAACCACCATATTTACATCAGTGCATCTACTGCCTCATTAGTATGAATACAGGCGTCGTTTTACACCTAGCAGTGAGATAGGAGTGGTGAAAGACCCACCACTTCATCAAAAGTGATGTGACTGAAGTCGGTCAAATGTCAGTTATTTTAAAAGTTGGCAGATTATAGCTTCCTTGAGGTTTGTTGCAACGCTTTCACGTTGAGCTGAATTAACTCTATTAACGCAAACCTTAAGGAAAGGAAACCTAAATCACATTACTCAAGACACCGTTTTCTGCTTCCTCAAAAATAAGGTGAGTGAGGGAGCGCAATCACCGCTTCGTAACCACAATTGAGTTCCAACGTCACACCGAGAAGTGAGTAGCAAGAGTTGTAAAAGCGACAACACTCCGTCACCCATGACAAGATTGAATTTGCCTAATTGTTCATCAACTGTCTATTTAAAGAACAACATTTACCTTCAGCAATGTAGTTCAAGGAATAAGCAGTCCAATGGTTTGAAGTCATAACGGCATCACCTGTCCACTAAACCCACAATCTCCACCTAACGGTAATCCAATCAGCAACCCTAATCGGCGTCTCTCAAATGAAGCCATTTTCCTCCGCAGAGGTGGTAAATTTCTTTTCATATCCTTTAAAGAAGTCGCTACATCAAGAAGTTTGTGCAATGACTTCTGCTTTGCCACCATTTCTCACAAACTCTACACAAGGAATAGAGAAAATTGGAGGAGAATAAGCGACAAGAAACACAGAGTAGTGGTAGCATCAGCATCCAGGCCACCGGCATCTCTACTCACTTTGATCCGTTCCAGCAACTCGGACACATCAAGAGTCTTGTTGATATAGACGAATAAGTAAGTGATCCGTCTCACGGGTGGACTTATCGTCTCTTGGCCATCCACTACCACATTCTCCAGTTTCACTGTTGCAGTATACAGCGTCTTGTTCGCTGTCATGCGCAGCTCTAGCACTGTGCCCTCCGCGACACCGAAAACAATGTTATTCGACTTCGTCTTTTTCTCTAATGGCGAGGATCCCGACCCCCTCAACTACTCCAAAAAGCAGCTTCAACACTGCTTTGTGACGAGACAGAGGGTTCAATTTCACATGGACAAGCAGGCTGAACTGCATAGAGGGTACGTTAGGAAGCAGAAAAATTACTTAAAGTGTTGAATTTAATTTTCCAGCACCTTAGGTAGATGGTTCAATTAAATCTTGTCACACACCGGCAAATACATATGTTACAACTGAACAAATAGTGGGAGTTCTTAACCAGCGGCAAATCGCATTTACTGAATTTACTGCAGCTGATGGATCATCCCCAACACCTCGAATGCATACAAGTAATCAATAAATACGGATGACCTACTCTTGAATGCAAATTTCACTGTTTCTTGCACTGTAGCGGTGTTCGTCATGGCAATGTGGACAGATTTTGTGCCGATAATGATGGTGAGCACTCAATTCTTTCGCTTTCACCGGTCCTCTGTAGGTGCTGAAAGGAAATTTTCGCCAGTCCTTTGTCCACCAGCCGATATCTTCGCCAAGCCTGCTTCCATTCGACACCTGCTGTTGCGACGTGAGCAGAGCGCTTCTCTCCAATGGTGTAGTTAGGACGCAGTTTAGCCATATCGAACATCACATGACAACGGATGAAGAGCGCTGTGATGGCTCTGGAGTGGGCCAGCAGGCAGAGCCTTAAGCCGAACGTTTGCTATAGGAATCACTCATCCTGCTCCACACAATCGAGCATACTAACAATGTTCAGTGATTTGCTGCACAGCAATGTGACCACTCCTTTCTGGTCTGGCATTGTGACCTTGAATTTGAGCACATACATATGTGAGCCTAGTACCCAACAGCCTAGCTATTCCGATTTGCCCCCACAGTTACCACTATAAGGAAAGCCTTTGTCTGAGGAAATTTGGGAATCACTGGGGCGATCTACAGCAGGTTTATTGAAGGTCATATCTGCATTCTAATAGTCATTTCAAACTTTCTTAAACCTACACTCTACCTAGGAGCACTTCAGACTCCTTGGTTTACTCCTACAGAAATGTTCAGTTCCCTGCCTTCTATCCTTCACCTCCAGCCTCATGATGGGCAGTAATAATTTTTTATGCCAATTTATGACGGCGACAAATGGCTGTCCCAACCCTCACGTTTGAACCACTCAACACATCACAAGAAAAAAAGTTAGTATTTACGCAAATAGCCCAAAATTTTGTGCCCACTCCACAACTGAAACCTGCGTCAATTGAGGCCATCGCCTCGCCAAACCCGCCTCTGATCAAGCAGCGGAATGTAGTAGTTCACGCAGTGCCTCAAATCTGGAGGATACTTTTGCTAATTCTATTTGTCAAATCTGATGGCAATTTAAAGAATTACTTTGAAGTAATTGCATAGATCAGCTAACTGTGGTGCCTTCAGTGATCGCACACCTGACGCTTGGTGTACGTGGCCAGAACCAGGCCCTGATAATTAAGCAGTCATGCATTTGGCATTGTCCAGCATTAACTATTATTTGTTTATTTTATACGCCTTGTAATCTGTGCGCATTGCTGTAAAATTACTTCAGTAAAGTGTTTTGGTTCTTTTTCCTGTGCTAAGTTTGAACAGAATGAGGTAAAAGACGTAAACATCACTTTTACAGTGTTTTAAAATGCGGCATGATAGATTACCATTTCGTTTATAAAATTCGTAACGTTGGTGGCTTTGTTTATTAAAATGCTTTCCTGGGTAGCCGTTTCTGGGTACCCTAAAAGATCATGTTAACAGCGAACCACACTGGTATCCAATCATGCTCCCAAAATGTGCACCTACCTGAATGTGTGCATGATTGTATGAAGTGATGATGGTTGGTTACCCTTAATACCGTCAGACATACTACTGCTCTCCATCCGCGCACCCACACAATATCCTACTGCAAAAAAAACTTCAATGAAATAATGCGAATTTTTTTCATTTTTAGGCACTTTTTTTACGGGGTCAGATTTGTCCCCCTAACAAACGCATTTGTATTTGAAAATGATGACTGCTGAGAACAGGGAATCTAAGTGCCCGTCTCTGTTTACCCAATCAACGCACATATCGACTGTTACTCGCTCCGTCATTTCATCATCTCTTCAGTGGCAGCACCCAATTTGAATGCGACGGAGGAGCCCCGAAAACAAAACGAGGCAACTGTTGTGTACGAATGTGTTGTATTTGCGCAATCCTCCAAGTAGCGTATTCTTCACTACCTTCAGCTTTGTTGTCAGAACGCTTATCCATTTGCTCTGAGCTGTGCGAATCGCATCAGGAGCTTTGACAAAGTATTACTTTTACTGCCTAGTGTTTTTTTTTCGATTGGTGTTACAACTTGAAACCTACTCGGCATTCTCCGTTGTTTATATGCGGTTGTGGCGATAATGTATTATCCATAGCCTCTGATCTACTGTTAAACAGCAAAGGTAAGGCAAGTTTGCAATTCACTGTTTGTGAAGCAGGATCGAATGCAAAATAACATATGTACTAGTGTCCTAATTGTTGTTTTATGCCCTTTTGCTTCATGTTGAAATAGAAGCTTTCCTAGGTGGTTGGTAGATATAGTCTGTTGCTCTACAACAATTCTCAATGCGGCTTCTAGACATACATGAATTATCATTTCGAAAGCCGCGGTTTTGTGGTTATGTAAGTGAGATGCCTCATACCTTGTGCCACATTAGAACGTTGAGGGTACCAGCATGTTAAAATTTACCACTGAACAGAGTAGAATGTAAGGCCACTTCTCAGTGGCGCAGTACATTTTCCCATTCGTATTAACGTAATTGACCATCTCTTTCCCTGCATTTGCATTTATTACGTAAGCCCACACAATTCTGATGTCGCGCTTTAATCAAGTAGGTAAATGTACACATTGGCGCATTCTGTTAATAGCAGTTCCAGATATTAAAATTTAGCTTTCCGCGGAATTAAGCAAAGATGAAATAACTTAAATTGCAAGCCGCAGATTACAGTGAAATTTAGTAGACATACCTCTGCTCATTTAAAAGCAGTACTTCTAATAGTGGTTTGCCTGATTAAGAATACCTGTAATTTTTACTTTTTACTTCTAAATTTGTGCCGCAAATTGCGTGCCTTGACAAGGGCTGCTTATTTTTACCTCATCAAAGAACACTAATTGCATATATTTTCGTCCGAAATTTAGCATGGCCCCCTTCCATTAAAATGAATTGGACTGGAGTCTGGCTCCTTGCTTAAGCAACCTTGCCTATTCTTCTGTTGCACTACTTGCCCATGGCTAAAATTAGCTACCAAAGTCAGGTTGTTCGATCCTGGAAAAAGTTTATGAATCTTTGTTCTTATTATTAATATTTAAAGTGGGCGCGCAATATGTATGCTGCTGAAATACAAATAAGTAGAAGCAAGCCCAGCATCAACACCTACCAACTAATACTCTTATGCAACGAACGTAATTGATCGCAATGAATTATGTGAAAGCCTATTTCACTTCCACCACAGCTGCAGCAATCAAATGTTTTGATGACCAAAATATGACAATAAGAATAGTTCAAGTCTGTAACCCGTGAATATGATCATCCCCTTTTCAGCCCCTCCTGCTATGGCATATGTGCGTTGGTTCTCGATACTTTATTAACTATTATAACTAAATAGTATGGTGGAGCAGGTAATTAATTGCGATAGAGATTGGACAATCGCTTCTGAGTGCACATCCTGCACAGTAACATCTGTCCGTTGATAAGTCGATTCATCAATTCAAACTGGATGAGAAGATACCTAACCTTCTTTAAACTTCAGTAGTCTGTAAGCCCTGTTTTATAAAATGTCGGTTTAATAGGTCAAGGTTCTGAATAAGAAGCTAAGACTTATATTGAAATTGTTGCATATTTGGTAGTCACTGAGAACACATGAGTTGGCATTCCCTTGAGGAGGAGACAGCGCAGATCATTTCGCGAGTATAATTAAAATTTTCAGCCTTTGACCTAAAGAAAAAAACGCATCACACAGAAATTGTTTAAGCACTGCTTTCCTTTATTCACTAAAAGAACTCATCCACCAGAGTTCAAACGTTCTGCTGACCAAGTATGCAACACGTAGCGTTGATCGCCTCGTCATCAGCTTTAGCTGCTGTTCTAATAGAGCATTAGGGCTGGATGCTTCATGCATTACAATCACCATCGAATATAGCAGTTCACTGTCGCCTGATAAGTATGTGGTGTGAACAACGACCCCAATCTCTTGATTCCTCAATTTCATCAGCTACCGTAAGAGGAGACAGTACCTATTCCCATAAACTCAAATAATCTCCAATTCCTCTATCATATGTGGCAAATATAAGATCATTCTCTCCACCTAGGCTAGCCTTCCAAAGTTGCAAAACGAGTAAAAGAAGTTATAATAGACTTGTTGCGTTGGTTACGGCCTTGGCGGGCATCATAATTAGTTATCTTTGAGGTGGGAGACGGTGCCGATTATTCACAAGTTTAACAGAAATGTTTACAGCTTGCGTTCTAAAGAAAGTTGAAAATGCAGCTATGCACGTACAAGTTACATATAAATGCGGCTAGAAATTATTCAGGTACTGTTTTACTTCACTGAATGGACAAAATTTATCAGTCAATTTTCAGTGTCCGGGTAGGGGTTTTCCAATCAGTGCCAGGGATATAGAAGTTGCCTTTCCAAAATATGCAATCTTTTCCCTCTACTAGCATTTTACCAAAAAAAATATGTTTCCCTTGAGGACGTTATAAGGTGGATAAATTTGGGTAGGGCGTGGTAAGTGGATAAGAACTGGTGATCCGTTAACAGAAGTTGGGAAGATTGAAGGTCATAATACTGAGATGGAGGCCAAAATGTAAGCAGTGAGAGGAGCCTAAACATCCGATCCCGTGTCCTTTGCTGACAAACCAATGACCAATTGTATGCGCAGCAGCATCCGCCCGTTCTGCATGGTAGAGTACGTATGGCTATCAGGTAGATATGGACATCTAGTGGTTAGGTAGTGTACATTTTTGGTGGGAGATTGTTGGGTTAAGTAGAGCACGCTGGTGTATGCACGTGACACACAACTGACCCAAAGCGTACGGGATATTCTCATCCGCCTGTAGCGCGAGGTTTATGGAATGACTAGATGCTGAATGCAGAATGTTTGTGACGTCAACTTGGACATGTGCACGTGTACATGTGCATATATAAATGCAAATGGAAGTGAACTTTCACTGTTTTCCTGTTCTCACAATTAAGTTGTCATTTTTTCTGCTGACATTTCTTAGCTTTGTGCAGATATTACAAATGGGTTCTGCCATGACCAAGTGGCGATGCATCAAAGTGGAGGTACTTTGACCACTTTTACCGTCATTTTGTGTGGTATTGTAACTAATAAACACGATGCATGATTGGAATTCAGTTGATGGTTATGCTTGAATAATCATGGTTGACACACTTGATCCAAACTAGGCCTCGTCAATTATGCAACCAGGCAATTAGGTTGACTACTGCCCCTCTCCTTTTTTTCTTTTCCCCATGACTGCCAACTATCAGATCGTATTGTGCTTTAACACTTGCGCCAGTTGCGTCATGCACTGATAGGGTGTGTCGATGTGCAGCCAAAGCCTTAGCAAGGAAGTCGTCAATGCAAGACCAACGATTGCCTTTTACGAAGCACCACTACTAAGGCAATTGCTGATGATCATGATGGACCCAACTAAATCACCTTAAATTTTGTATACCTCATAACTTTTCAATAGTACCTGCTTCCTTCACTGCAATTTAGCTTACATGCCACATATTCGTGACATCTGGTTGAACCAAGTGCATATGTGATACTGGTAGAAGACGCGTTGCAGGCCGATTCATCGGGATCAAATGATCACGCATTGTATGTCACATACCATTCAACTCACACGCCTTTCAGTGAGTGACCAGCCATCAGTGCATTTATATCCTCCATTCAAGCAATGTAGTTCAGTTTTACGCAATGTATCACAGCAAAATACAACTCCTCACAGTTACAAATTGCCACTCAACCATCCGTTTATGGCGGTGCGGTGAAAGCAGAAGAATGATGGTGTGGTTTGGTAAAGGCAAGCGGGCCACTTAGAGCCACATACAGTACTGTAGGTTATGCAGTTAAAAGTCGGGGCAGCCAACCAATTACATGGGTCTACGAAAAAATTGATGTAGGGAATCAACCAATGAGGTGTGAAGCATAAAGCTTTGTGTTCCGTCGCACTTCTCTAACAATTAATGTCACTCAGAGTTTCTGCATGCTGACATCGCTTGAGGCCGAGCAATCGGACGACTTGATTTGTGGCGTGTGTAACAAGTAGTAAGTGCTCTTTTGTTATCCATTTGTGCAGCAGCTAAAATGTGCCACAATCGGCGTTTTTTTCATCAAATTCACCTAATTTTTATTGCCTGCTTGGTGAGAAGAATAATTTTATTCTTTTTCTCATGCTTCTACCATTGTTAACTTAGTAATATGCTTGCATTCACGCTCTCTGAATCAGTGAATGAATGTCCTTTAATGCCAGCAAAAGTGGCGCTCGTAGTAAATACGATATTTTTGCCCTGACAGACTAGATGTTGAGGTAGTGAAGAAGTGTGGTAATGAGGTTACAAGACCCAAGCAGGAAGAGTCAGTCGTCAGTGCGAGTACTTCACACTGAGACAAATGACTGGAGACCATTTAAAGTGCCTCAACTTGGTTTGCGATTTGCAGTCTTTCATGGAGTCAGACATTCACACTTGTCTATTGAGCCTGATGTAGTAACAACCGAGTAAAAACGCTTGCCTAACGCTAAGCAATGTGGCTTTTCGTTTAAGTGTGGACATAGGGATGGGTCCCCGCTCCCAATTCCACGCTTCGTACCAATCCAGCTAGTCCACTCAACGGCGACTCAGCCCATTCAAATGTATTGGACGTGTCCGCAACCAGTTCAATGAGGCTAACTACTATAAAACTTTTCTAACTGCTTATTCTCTGCTCTCTGTTGCCAGTGCAGCACCGATGATCGCAGTGCCAGTGCAGACTCCGACGGTCATATTTAACGTGGCTAAAATAAGTCAAAGTAATTTTGCCCATTCCTCGACACTACCCCTTGGGCGGGTGAATCAGCACTACTGCGTGTCATCTTGATTATCGTCGCCTTCGACGCATTGAGCCACAGCATCAGTAGTAGTGAGTGGAAGAGTGGATGTGGGAAATCGTAGGGCATACTTGACACCTACTTGCGCGTGTGGTAACTAAGGTATAGGATCAATCAAGAGGTTTATTAAATTGCGATCAATAAGTATCGGGTTGTCTTTTGTATGAGCTCACTGAAATCTTTGACATTAGCATCTTATGCTTCTTTTTGCTTCTCTTGCAGCCTACAGACCCCCTACACCCTGCCATGTAAACATTCGTATTGTTTGGAGCCCTGTCTGATATCTTGGCCGGGTCAGACTAAAGTGCGATGCTTTCAATGTGACCAACTCTACCCTCTCAGTTCAGCTGTGCGCAATGAAGTTCTTGATAAGCGAGTAAGGCGACGCTGTATAGAGGAACGACGGGGCCTCATAACCGCCTGTAACTCATGCCAGCATCCAGCACCACTTCTACGTGACTGTCAGCACTGCCAGAAGCGAGTCTGTTCCAGCTGCTGGGAGTCTCATTTAGCCAAGGTGATGTCATTTGCTGTTAACTTCGCCTCACCTAATAAAACCGATAAAAGAATTTTTCTATTTCACTTCAATTGTTTGAAAGGTCAATGTGATGGAGACTAGACTGTAGCCGCTAAGTTTCATCCACACAATGCGGAATGAGAGAGGGAAGCCAAGCCTCTCAGGGTGGGGTGGTAGAAGGCAGGAGAGACAGCTCTCTCAATTTAAACTAGGCTCTCAGAATTTAGTCAGGCGTCATATAGGATGGAGAAAAGACACAGTAGCTTGTGTATGGGTTAAATTATGATTGAAGACAGGCAAGTGATCAATGACTGTCTAGTTGCAGTCGAGTCATCTACAGACTCAGCGGACGTACACTCAAGAGGTGGAAGTAGTAGCGTGATGCAGCCCACTGCAGGCATTGAGTTTGCTTCCTTCATTTAAGGTGGTTCTTATTCCTTGCACCCTGTCCCTTATCCGAATATGCCAATTGTTCATTTCTACTTCACCTATCTCAATACTGGGAGAGGAGTGGTCACCATTCTGCATGTTCTGCAACCCTCCTGCATCCAAACCCTGGAGTCGGGTTTGATGTTAACTTTAATCACTAAATTGCAACGAAATTTGGTTTAAAAACAACTGATAGCTTTTTCAACGTTCTTCATCTTTCAAAAACACCTAAAAATGGCTAATAAGCTGACAAAAATAAGACGAATGTGTGAGAGTGATCAAGGACTCCCACCAGAAGCTGTGCATTTCTTTTGGTAAAGGAGGGTTGTCTAGTTTAGTTACATTTTTGCAAATGAGTGGAAGCAGGGAAAAATTCTGATTTAGGTTCTTCTTACCGACCAAGTTTTATCCTTGTATTCTATTGAAATAGCCAAGTTAAATTGTATTGTCTGTTCATTGCTGCCCATGCTATTGGAGTACTTTAAATTGCCTTGCCGATGTGAAGTAGTTAAACAAAGAGGAAAACTCATCGTGACATCCATCTACCCACTAACTTTTGCCGATGGCTATTATAAGGAGAGGCATTGCTTAAAGAAGTCGCAAATCATGCAGCAGAGTGCCTTAACGATTGAACATTCTTACTCTTTCAACTTTCAGGTAGTTACCTCAGTATCTAAATCAACGCATGCCTTGTTGAAAGCGAAGAGCGATCTAAAGAACATGCGCGATTCACTGAGGGCTATGTTCCACTCCCAAATATCTCGTCTGGATGATTTCATTAAACAGGCAACAATGGAACTTAAAGACGCCTGCAGCAAGTCGGTGGATCGCAGCACTGCAAATTTAAACGCCCTTATTGCTGAGCGTCAAAATGAATTAGCGACCTTAAAAGAGTCCATCATTAAAACTAGAGAATATATTGGGAAACAAGCATGTCAAAATCAGCTTATTCCTGAGATGGTAAACATGCTATGTTACTTACTGATGCCTAATTTCTTCTTTTAGTCACTGAATCCTCTTTTGCAAATGAAGACAAAGCTAACAAAAGCAAGTGTTCATGCAGCTCATATCCAACAAAAAATGAATACATTTAGAAAGAGGAGTAATTTACGTGTTGATTCCTCTGTACGTGCATACTTTACAATATTTATTAATGCATTCTCCTTCTTTACTACTACTAATCGCCTGTGCTAAAGCATTTGATTTCGCTGATGTATCTAGTTACCTGGGTTACTTGAGACCTTGTCATTGATCGATGTGACAGGACAGGAGCAGAATGACAATAAAAGCAGGTAAAGTTGGCATTTTTCTTTGTTCCTTTTTGCGTGAGTAATCTTTTTGCTGCTGCTTCAGTTAGTTAGCAGTGTGTATGCATAAGTAAACCAAAAGTAGCTTCACTCTTTGCTCTTCATCCAGTCGTCAAGACGAGTCTTCAAAAGATGACAGCTCCACCAGCAACGCATCCACGTGTAAACAAATCTTTGTTGGGGGTATCCTGCCAAAGACTAATTGTATTAAGTTGAGGAAATACTTTTCGCACTATGGAACTGTGGAGCACGCCTACGTATCACCATACAAATCATTCGGCTCTGTTACATTTGAAAGTGAGGAGTCTGTGCGCAAGGCCATCTCTCAACCCGAACATTTTATCTGCGGTAGAAGGGTTACAGTGGAGGAGTATATTCCCAAAAAAAGGTATGTTTAAAATCACGCCTTAATTTTTCCATGAAGCATCGGTAGCACATGCAAATGGGGTGTGGGCTTTTGTAGGGTTACGCAAAAGTAATTAGACCACTTCTTGACAAAAACGAAAATGCGACAGACGTTGCCGCAAGGCACAATTCTGTCCCACTTCTAAGTCATGGAATTGTGGCTTGGAGGGCTCCAGTGTTAGCTAGAATCCTGGCGCACTCTAAGCCTTCTAATGTTTACCTGCTTTCTTTAAATGCTACAAAAAAACAATTCGGAAGGGAAGCTCTGCATCATTAAACAAACCTTTCAATCTAAAAAGGTGGCTAAAATCGGCAGAATGTTTATTTAAAGAATTCTACTACTCAACTATTCGTTTGTCGGCTTTGCCCGACCACCTCGTATATTTTCATTGAATGAAAAGGTAACTACTACGTGGGTGATTGTGTATTCTTCCACCTTTCAGTTTACCTGTCTTGGAGCCGCAACCCTGCAAAAATGAGTCTCCATCTACACACCTATGGGAGGCACAAAAGGTCTTCATTGGTGGTATTTCGACCGAATCGACGATAGCCACAGTGCGGTCCGCACTATCACGGTTGGGTCCGATTGAGAAGATCGAAATGGTTCCTCAAAGAGGCTTCGCCATTGTGGTGTTTAAAGAACCTGAGACGGCTAAATTAACCATTTCAACGCGTTGGTACACTGTGGATGGTAAGAGGGTGGAAATGCTACCCTATGTACCTGATAAGAGGATGCGTGATGCTCTAGCGTAAGTCTTCTTCACTTGCAACTCCACGCAGTTCCATTTCTAATTGATCGGCCATTTACCACTAAAATAGGTCGAATTAAAAGAGTTCCAACACAAACCATATTTTATTATGAAGCAGTGGGGTTTATTTCAGTTCAATTTTGCCCTGGTTCACCACCGCCATGGTTCCTGCGATCAGCCATGGTGTCGAATTGGAAAATGCCCATGGATGGCGGCGTCGATTGCGACCACGGCGAGATTAATGTCGCGTGTAATTCCGCCAGCGGTTATGCACTGGTCAGGCGTTCCCTTATTAGTCAAATTTTCGAAGTTAGAAAAGCTGGCAGAGGCTATGGCTGCAAACCGCCACCATCACTAGAAGTGGAACCATTGGTGACTCAGGGGTACGATTAAATGTTTGTCAAAGGTTGAAACCATTCAGACCAATGAAATGTCCTACTGTTGAGAGGCTTTTTGTGCCATCATTGCTGGACAAATGGAGCTTGAAGTCTGCTGTTGACAGTATGTAAATGGTAGTTCGGAATGCACGGCTATGCCGACGCGGGACTGCGTTCACACAGGCACATCCGTTGGTGGGTGTAATGTTGGCTAGCAATGTGTGGAATGTGACGGTGCACAACGGGTGTGTTGACAGTAAAAAGTAGAAGTGAACAGAACAGGAAATGGTAAACCTCAAATCGCCAGTCCACTGTCTTGCGTTTTCTCCTCCATTGGACGTTTGACTACTTGTCTAGTTATGCGTATTTATTTACCTTCTGCACACCTCCATCACGACCTATTCATCTTGTTAACCTACCAAAAGCTCAATTAAAAAAAACTGGTTATTGCACTCTTTGTTTTCATTTTATCTGTAGCATTTCTAGTCATTTCAGACTGTTTATGGCATCTTTACTGGTAAAAACGTAGCTTAATTGCCTACCCAAGTGGGAGTTGACTTCCGAAATGGCTGAGTGGCTAGAGACATGGGTAGAAGGCTGTAGGACCAAATAAGAGGTAAGCATACGTCACTTATGCTGCTCATGTGTGAGTTTGGAACAGAGATATATCAGCCAAAGAAAAATAAAAGGTGGCTTGTTGTATTTTACTTTCTATTGCTCGCTGTGGCATTTGTCTCATTGCAGGTGATTTTTTGCATCCCTTACAGACGAGTTACTTCTAGTCCTCAATTGATGAGGCAGATCATACCTACACCTGTGCTACCTCCCGAGAAGCAAACAACAGTTTTTGTAGGTGGTGTTTCATGGAAAACGACAGTGGATTCGTTGAAGTCAGCATTATCGAAGCTGGGTCCTGTACAGAAGGTCACTCTTCTTCCCACAAGAGGCTTCGCCATAGTGGTGTTCGCACACCCCGAGACAGCAGAATTAGCCATTGCTACTCGTTGGCACCTTATCGACAATAAAAAGGTAGAACTGCTACCCTTCATACCCAATAGTACGACCAAACCGAAAACTCTGTAAGCAATTCGTTATACGTTCGTTTTTTTGTCATTGTGTTCTGATTCTGGTGACTCAGCATTCCATGCTGCAATGCTGCAAACCCACTTGAAAGTAGACCACCCATTCTACATATATACAAGAGGTGAAAGGGAGCTTTGAATTTAGCAGTCATGTCGAGGCAATTTTGCTACTCAGTAATTTTGCCTTACATCAGCGGACACCACCAGGTCAAGCGGTAGTGATAGTTCTATTTGATTATGGTAGAGTTCAACCGTCGTGTCTTCTGTTATGGTGTCTCCGCTACCCTACAGTACACTGTAATGTACAGTGCCTTACATAAAGCGCATTTCTTGTGCCATTAGCCTTTGGCAGGAGTATTTGCAGTTATGGCACTCCTCTTAGGTACTTTAAAATCATAAAACGCTTTATTTAATCTTCTGGAGCTCAAGGCCTTTAGACGTAATCTTGCTTTGACGCTTCAGGACAGTCGAACACCTCCCTGTGGGATACATTCTACTGCCCGATCACTGATTCAGCATCAGATTTTACCCTCTAAAAAACCTTAAAAAGAAGGCACCTCAAGACAAAAGGCGTGGTCAACGTAAATGGAGCCCATGACCACTGATAAGGCAGTCGGTACTTTCCCATTCAGCGGGTGTAAAGCTCCTTCCACCATAGCTCTTTCTTTAGAGACTTGGTTGGCCTAGTGAACTCTTCAGAAACTCATGCACATTATGCGTGGAACAACTCCACTTCAACCCTCTAGCTCCCCTACTGTGGTGGAACAGTTAAAACGTAAATAGTTAGAGTCCCTGTTCTTCATTTACACTGCTAAACCACGTAATCTCGACTGTGGAGAGTAAGCCTCACTCCTATTTAAACTTGAAGGTGCAAAAACGGAAAATCTTGCACGCCGTTACGTTTGACATTTATTTTGGCATGAGATCTATGATCACAATTTCTCTGCTTTGTAGCGACTCTGGTGTTGCCAATTCCAACGCACGGAAGTTGATTATCCGAGGACTAGATGAGGGTACAACGTACACAGCCCTCCGAAACTACTTCATTAACTATGGAGCGATTGACTATGTCAGCGTCACTGACACAGGTTCCTGGGTGTTGTTTAAGAATGCCGAATCTGTTGATTTGGTTTTGAGTACTCAGCCCCACCTTATTGGGGGCAAAAATGTTCTTCTGAGTAAACCAGAAGTAGAGGAAGCCTCTCAACTTGAATGAAGCGTAATTTTCTAATTAATCGGTGTGTATTTTAGTTCACCCCCTCCCTCAACTTATTTCAAAGGCGATCTACCAGAGCTGCAGAGTTGGAATTCCTCCCTTAGCAAAGGGGACCTGAACGTGGATTTTTAGTGGCAGCATCCTTAGAACTTCAAATAACTAGGTGTGAGTGTTGCTGGCAGGAGACATCGTGCCTTACTATAAACTGTCATATATGACGATACTTATATTTACTTACTAAACGCTTATTTCGTGCAACAGCGCACACTTCCTTATCCCCAATTCTCTCGAATAACCTTTAGAGATGAAGTTATGCTACTCTCCATCCTGTGTAGCATGATGGTTCAAAGTATTTATCTACGAAAGATAATTTATGCCTATATACAAACTGATGGTGTTGCAGTTATCATTTCCCTCCTTGATTCTTATTTTGAGTCGCCCATCTTTGTTTCTCGGCCTTGCCCCCCCCACTCTCTCTCTCTCTCTCTCTTCTTTATCGCTGGTAACTTAAATCTCTAGTGAAAGAGCTGGCTCATGCCAATTTTAATGTAACAGAATAACCTTTCAGTGAATAGAGCCGAAGTGTTTTCACATCAGACATTTTAGGTTGACGTGAATGGTGACCACAAAGGTGTCACGAGTAGTTGTGGATTATTAAGACGTAAGCCGAAAGGCAGCGGTGAAAGCCCATCGATGTCTTTAAATAAGCAAATGTGGAATAGTGGCGCATTTATTTATACATACGATGAGAAAAATGAATACCTTACTACCATTATTTATTTTTTGCGTCAAAGCTTCGTAAATTGTTGATCACAGTGGTAAAGATAAGCCCCTAGCTTTCACATAATCCGACTCAATGTGTTCTTATTTTGTGTACAATGTTAGGTGGTACTCTAGAAGATTGGATTAACTGCTATACTTTAAATGTTTGTTTAACTCTCGGTCTTAGTAAGGGGGTCACTTAGGCGCTCGTATCGTCTCTCCGCCGGGTAATCTAGCCTTCAGGCCATGCTAGTAGCTTCAGTCCCTTCCACCAAAATATTGTCTTCTTCTGTCTTCAGAGAAGTCTTGGGGCACTGAATTGGTGGGAGCAGAAAGTAAATCCGGTCATAAAGGACATCTGTCCCAAGTTTAACTAATAGGTGATAAAACTTAGAGAGCGGAAGAAGGGCACATGCTGTGGATGGGAAAATCAGTGGCGGTCCCTAACAAAGGGGTTGAAAGTGACGTCTGTCTTTGGTTCTGCCGCAGAGCTATCTACTGCGCCTGTATGAAAAAAACAGTTATGTGAACTTGTAAAAACAGCTCCACATCTTTTCTAACTAGATGAAACCCAGATAAGCATGTTTGGGTGGCACTGAAGTGTAAAAAGTTATAAGTAGAAATAAGTGCAGAACTCTACCGCCACGGGATTATGTTAGATTCCTTCTTTTATCAGTGGACTCTGCGTTTAAGCCAGCATTCAGGACACTAGCTGGAAAACCCATGATGACCAGTACAATTCGCTGGCATCGTTTGTAGTGCCCATACAGGGCAAAACTTTAGATCTGTCAAAAATTGCCACGAATGTTCAGTGATGCTGCAGTTACGTATACCCTCAGTTGAATAGCAATCCGATGACTGGGAGAGCTAGTTCGTGGAAGGTTAACCAAGAGGAGTGTTAACAACTGTGTTTAAAGCAGGAGAGGTTGGATGGTTATTTGCCTCTCTGTCATAGCAAAGGGGCTTCTGGACCATGCTAGTAGACCCAGCCCAACTGTATGTCGAATGCGCATAATCTGTTATAGCAATGTGCCCTTTTATGGTTTCAGGGAAATTGTAGAGAGTTTAACAACCTTGTGACTGCATAATCAAGGTTATTTTATTGCATTAAAAATTGGTATCACTTTATAAGACTAATTATTTTTAAACTTTAGGCACTGGAGGTTATATTCCTCTAAGAATTCCTCGCTATAGAGGGGCGCATAAATAAGGGTTAGAAGATTAAAACACTAAAAATGTATTGTTGGTTTAAATTAGTGATTCAGAAATGGCAACTAGGACATTCTCCCTCAATACCTACCAAGTCTAATCAAAAAGTCAACCTGCAAGCATTCCAGACCCAAACTTCCCTAAAAAAGCAAAGCCAAAAATAATACTTTTTTGTATAAGCTAACACACATTGCAAGTTTTTTTCTTAAAAAATATTGATTTGTTGCAAAGTTAAATTACTGACTAGGGCTCAAGGTCAAATGCCCTAGGAGCGCGTGTCGTTTTCGTGTGTGTTGACCGTAAATGTTGGAAGATACGTGGTAGGAATAGGTGGGCGCATGCTTTATTAACAGCGGACTTTGCACACCCTATTGGTTTGAATTTTGGTTTTTTTATGTTTGCTAAGTCATAGGCACCATAGGGCACTTCTGTGCAAGTGTATTACCTAGCTGTTGTGGAATGGACTTAATATTGCTGCCTTTGGAGTGTACACTTCCATTTTTCGCAGTTAATTTGGCATGTAAAATAGTTGGCCTTACCTATATGAGGTCTCGGTTATATTTTATTTCATTGGGGGCATGTAAGTAAACACCTTTTTTGCTACGCTAAAATCGTATCATCTAGTACGAGTGTTTAATTATATTGTTTCGGCATTCTCAGGGACTTTTTCGTCAAAATATGATGCGTCTGTGGTGGCGTAAAGGTCACTTTGCATGGGTATTGAGGCAACTCGTTATCACTATTGGTCGCGTACGCGTATTTTGTAGATGAAATGCCTACAGTAAGAAATTTGGCTGTCCTAGCACTCTTCGGCTCGCTTCTCGCTTATGGTGTTGGCGTTTTTATCTACGTTATTTGTGGTTTTCTTTCATTTGCTGCTGGGTATGCGTAGCATTTTTGCCTGATCATTCATCTTTAGGTTTCTCCTTTTTCTGCCGGATACGCATTGGGTATCGCTTAAACAAAAAGTCCCCGTTTCACGAGGTCTGGTGGAAGTAATTTGTTCCATAGTTAAACTTTTCACGCTACTAGGTTGAGGATTTTCGACCGCTACATTCGCGTGCCAAGTACAATTATGCCATTTCCGGTTGCCACGAGCTGGACGTTGTGCTGAACCAAGTAGGTAGACTGATACCGTTACACAATGTTGGTCTCCAGATTTTAGAATACATAATTGATGACTATATACGGTGCTGGTATGCTCAATTGACAAGCGAATCGGAATTTCCAGGTCAGTTGCACGCGGCTATGGCGCAATTGGCAGGTGAGGTAGCGAAACGCGCTCAACGTATCGACTGGGTGCCTTTCATGATTGAAGGTATACCTAATATGGTTATCGAGCATCTTCGTATTCATCGGAGATCTCTGGAAAGGCGATCGCTCTCTAATGCTGAAGGTCCGTCAATCCTTGCCTTTCCCTGATCCCCTCCTAGATCCGCTCAAGCTCTTCTTCGACGAAGAATATGAGATGGAAAAACCAACCTGTCGTGAGGGTATTTGTACTTCAAGGGCGAAGGAACTGAGTAAGCGTTCAGTTTTTACGGCATTCTTGGGCCTTAGATCACCTTCGAAGAGTTACAGATGTGTTTCTTTTCGCGATTATGCCGGAAGATGACTATCGAATAGTAACGGTGCGCTATCTAATCAAGGTAATTTCGGTTCTCTCCTATCAGACTCGCCGCTTTGTAGGAAATACTTGTAAACGGTGTTCTACTGCCAGCTGTGAACATTCTTGCTGATTCGGACTTTGTAAATCAATCCATTATCAAACTGGTGAGTGGCATACATATTGGTTTAGGGGTGAATGATTCTGTCACCTTTAGTGCAACGAATCCGCATTTGCTAGTCCCTACTTTATCCAATCCTTGCGGATGTCAACACGAGAAGATGAGTTGCAGACGGTGAAGGAACGTATTGAGATATTTGCTGCCAAGTTACGTGGTCGCGATTCTGGTGGTGATGATGGTATGTTAAAGATTGACATTGCAAAAGTTGTTGCATATGAATTAAGTTTGAACTTGTGCTAGCAAGCTTTGGTCCCGCAAAACTATTTATTGTCTCAGTACAAGCTAAGTAGTTTAAGGTGTTGGAACCAGCATTATTGTACTTCATGGCACTGTTGTGCTCTGGTCGTCTTTTTGGCTCTTCTTTTGATCAATCTTTTTGGTCAAACATTTGCTACGAGTTCAACTTTCAAGCAAAACTTTATCACTAGAAATTGGTAAAAAGAATTTGGACCCTTATCGCCTACATTCCTATCTTGCTTTCACTTCAACTGTTAATTCTACTTTGTGTGCCTTTTTGGCATAGTGATGGCTGAATGCGAAGAAGAGGTAGTAGGGATCACCTGGTAATGGGAAGGATCAGGTTGAAACAGTATGTCACGTCGCCTTTTAAGGCACAAAGTTCCTCATGGATCTTGTGCTACGCTATCGTGTAAGGGTAGAATTTTCACACGATTATCCGGTCTGTTCATTAAGCGAATCTCAACGTTTGGTCTATCTGTTACTAAGACTCGCATGTTTGAAATCTTTGGATGTTAATGCCGTTTGCAGAAAGGCTATCTCCTATTGTTCCATTCTGCTGTTATGTTTAACCGAAGAAATCAAGATAGGTTTACTAGTGGTTCTTGCGAGAGATAAAGAGGTATGTGAGAGGTGTCTGAGCCAAACTGAGGTGGAGAGCTTTGTCTCTTAGGCAGTACTACTCCTAATGACCGTAACTCATGTCACACGGAGTTCATTCCCATCCAGACATCGTTATTCCAGACGGAAGGTAACATTGGCCGTGGTCGCAATTGTGTGCGTGTGTCGGTAATCAGCAGCGTGGGGTCTTGAATGAAGTCCCCTGCCAAAGAGGACGTCAAGCTTAAACCTACAGCTGTCCACTTGTGTATGCGGAAGACCACAATTACAGCACGCAGCAATACGGCACGATGCCTTAGCAAGACATCAGAATGTTTTGAATAGTGCCAATCTTTTAAAGACAGTCAGTGGAAATCCCAGTCATTCTGTGTGGAGCACCTGGGCGACACAGTCTATCGTGCAACAAATTTGTGCAAGAGCGACTCGCCTGAGGCTATGGTGACCACAAACCATGCGGGTGTACTTATAAACTTTTTTGTACCAAGCTGCTCTACGGTCATCGAAAAAAAGCTGAGCTACTTGTGTACGCATGAAGGTGGACTATGCGGACTGGATAAATACATTCCCCGGGCTCAAAATTTATTACGTGCTAAGGCAATTAATATTCTATCACTGCAGCCCCCTTTGTCTATTCTTTATGTCCATAGACACGATGGTAAAAGCACAGTTGAACAGTCTGAATTTCCTCGAGAACATTTGCGATTCCCAAATCAATGAAATCAAGCGCGGACCCTCTCGAATGCCAGGACATCTCGTGAGTTTTTTTCTTTTCTTTGCCCTCTTCTGCCATCTAAGTTACATTGAAAAGTCAGCTGGTTCGTTTTGGTGCAAATTTGTTTTTTAATGAAACATTCCTTCAGGCATCCAGGAGGCAACAACAGAAGGTGAGCCAGTTGTCCTCCATCCTAACGCGCTACTCAACACCTCACCAAATGCACACGCTTTCGTAATTGATAACAGTCCTGTCGCTGAGATTAGCCTAATTCATTTATTCCATTTTTTATGAAGAAAAAAACAAATAAATTCGACATCACCATGATTCAGCTACTTTCGGTGCGCATTTCCACTTACCTCCCTCTCATATAGACGTCGCATTTTTCGTCCTTTTTTGTTTCTATCCAGATGGACGCAATGGCATCGGGAGCGGACGTCCTATCCCATACTATGGTTGATTTCACCTTTGATGATGTAATGGCAAATAACATAGCCGTGTCAAATTTCCTTGGTAAGTTCTTATTCCTTCCCTCCTTTTGTCTCATTGGCTAACCAATACGTCTCCTTCCGCTAGAGTTCCTCACTTCAATCAATGAACAATCGTTGCTCAGCCTCTACTTAAATTGTGTCGTGAGTTTTTTTTTTTCTTCTGTAAAATTTTACCTCCCGTCGGATTTTTCGAATAACATATTTGTGCCGTTGCATTGGGGTGCGTCATTCAATCGCAGATTTGTTTGTTTTCGTACAACTTTCTGTATTGCAAATGGCTTTAACTTTGGGTCAAATAAAAGACTTATTTTCTTTTGGGAGACAAATGCTTCAAGGAATTCTACCAAATGCATTTTTTTTGACTGTATCGGAAATATTACCTCATATTATTACCTCTCATTTAACATTTTCGCTACCAGCCTCATATGTGTGCCACCATTTTTTAAAAATTGAACTCACTGCCACAAATATGTTGGGTGGTTGCACTAAATTGTCCCGTAAACAAATTGACGATTGACTCTCCTCTTTAACTCTGATAGTGAATATGTCTGTTCACCCACTCCTGTATAAGGGCAAGGTCTTACCGAATCGCACATGACTTCCTTCAATCTACGTCTTGATAACCTACTCTGCTGTTTCGATGCAGACTGCTGAGCTAATACTGAGGTATTACAGGAAAAAAGTTTTGAGGACATTGGTATGATTTTCGGTCGTGAAACTTCCGACTTACTCAGCAAGTCTGCCACCTAATACAATATGAATGACATGTTCTTTGTTTTTTGTTGGGATTTGATAAGAGTGGATTGTCCACTTAAAGCCTAGTCATTTGTTATTCACCAGAATAGTCTCTTTTCACCTCCTAGGCCTACCGCGTAAACTCGGAGGAGTTGATGAGTTCTATCACTTCTGCAACCACCGACGCCACCACCGCTCCTAGTACCACCGTCTCCAATGTTGCTTCAGATGAAGGAGATGAATTTGGCAATGCTTTAGGATGGAACAAGAGCACGGAACCAGTGGAAAGGCTAGAGGTGGAGCAGCACGTGGTGTCAGCCCAGGATCGTGAGACAATGGAGGGGATTCGTGCTTTTGGCGTTTCAATGTGCAATTTGGTGATGAAAATCCTGCCCCAGGTTCCTGAGGCGACGGTTCAACAATGTTTGCGGAGTCTGACCACGCCTTTGGAATCGATTGATCCCACCGTGTTCGTGGATGTAGAAGAAGAGGTAGATTACAGTCTTAATTACCTCCGGACCACTCTATTTTTACAATAAGCTTTCAATACAACCTGGGACCTCCTGCATTTTTTAAAGAAAAGAAGAGGAAAAAACACATTTCGAGACATTTTATGTTCTGCTTAATCCTTCGCTAAATTTACACGCCACAATTTAAAACTGCTTAGGCATAGAAACATTTGTCGGGATGCCTGAAGCATTCTAAGATAGTCTCTTCCAAGCTGCCGCCCTTATCATCAAAAAGCTGTCTTGATACCCACCACATGTTATTTTTTTGACGCTGTCCATTGTTTCCACAAAAGATTTGTCTACCTTACGCATTTGCAGGGAGTTACTCATCAAAGCTCAAAGCTTTGATAGAATGTGGACCCCACTTTTGCGGTTTTTACCGACCCAGAGATGTACGGTCGTCTTTGAAGTGTTGCAGCTCGAAACGCGTTGTGTGGAGCCTTCTCTAGATATAAGTAGGGAGAGATAAAGTCAGGTGGGCTCAGATCTGACGCCTTCTTTGGGAAGAATTTTCGTTCATAACAACACATTTTTGTTACCTCAATTACTTTTTACGGAAGCATTTACATCAAAGCGAAATCATCTAATGAAATGCAAAATTTACAATGTTATTGGGGAGCAGTTTTCTTCATTTCTTTTCCTCTTCAATGATGTCTAGCTGTCTATGTGTTCATATGCATAAACTAAAAGGCCCCGGTTTAATTTGAACACCAAAAGCATTGTTTCCCCTTTTGATTACTCAGTTTTTCTCTTTATCATCAGTTAATACGTCTGCTTTCCTCGGAGCAATGCTTTGGAGCTTTCAAAAGGAGTCCCTTCTATGCCCGCGCAGTGGAAGAATTGGAAGTCTCTGACCTCACAGAGTCACCAAGACGTGCTGCAGCGAACAACGGTGAGGACGTTCCAGATACCACCTGCTCATCGTCTATCTCTTCGTCATCGTCTCCAATACTAAGTCGCGCAGCTTCTTCTGCAGTGTCTAGTGAGTTTGCTGCTTGACGGCAGTATAATGTGTTCTAGTCTGGAAGAATGCTTATTACCGACAGGCGAAAGGGCTTGCAGGCTATTGCCATGCGTGGTTTGTTTTGATCTCCTGTCATCGGTGTGAAAACCGAATCTTGAAAGATTGTAAAGCTCTGCATTTGTCAGAAAAAAACATCTCAACGGAGCATTAATCATTTAATGACAATGTTCAAATCAATCTGGTACTTGAATTCATGAGCCCTTTGTAAAGAACGTACTCTGTTGTGGTGTTACCGAGTGCAGTAGAATGTACTGCTCCTACTCGTGCCGCACGCGCTCGCATCCTATCTAGACATCGTCAATCCATTTGGCATGCAACGGTGGCTGTCTCCCTCTCCATCTCTCTCTCTCTGGGTGTGTGCGTGCATACTTGCAAAGGGTGTGGTCATGAACGAAGTTTCTTGTCAAATGAGGCTTTGAACCCGGACTCATGGATATCTACTTGTATTTACAGAAGAATTCAAGCACAGTATACTACGGTGATGAGCTGTGCAACAGCTCAGCCCATAGGTATGACATTCAAATGGCTCGAATGATGTCAACGTGTCAGTGGCGGTTGGCCAGTTGTGGTGGTTCTCAATTCATTGCAGTCGTTCCTGTGAATGCTCAATCATCACATGAAGCTTCCACTTTTGAATATTTGATCGATGCATGGGTTGTGTTGTGACAAAGTTTCCAAGAGATGCATCAATGTTACCACTGGCTTTCATACGATACTTTGGGTGTACGGACAAATCATTTTCGTCGATGTTTTAGAACCATTTGTTGAACACTGGAATAAGTGGATAGGAATGCTAGGACACTCTGTGGAAGAAAGAATGCAGTTTGTGATCCTCCTTGGTAAATCCATAAGTCCCCGTCTGATTTGAATGTCCTTCATATTACCAACAATAGGATAAAATTAAAAAGCGCATGACAGTTCTTCATTTGCAGTGATACAGGATCTAAAGCTAGCAGCAATATGCAAGTTGTCGTTTTTGGTAAATTTATCCGTCATTTGCTGCGTGCTAATTGTGAGGTATTGACTGGAGCTGGACAAATTTCTTTCATGGGCGCTCTTCATGAGAAGGCATACGTTTGAGAGGAGAAACCTGGAATGATATCCACGATTTGCAATAGCCTCTCCCAGGTATTTTCTCTATTTCTCATCACCTTTGACATTCAGTTGCTTGCCTTGCTTCAGCAGAACCTGAACTATGAGCTCGATTCTGAGGCTAACTGATCCATTTCGGTGTAAGCCTTCCCCGAAATGGTGTTGGATCTAATTCAACACACTTGAATCATCTCAGTGTTTAAGTTACCTCAGAACATACAGAAGGTCTGTATTGTTGTTGTAAAAAGTTCAAACGCAACTACCGCAAAACTCCACTAGCATCTTTAACTAACGTATTCAAGTGGAAGGAAGGCAGTGGGAGAAGTGAATGCAGGCTGCATCTTCGTAATCCTACTTTACTGGTAATGGCCTGCTTTTAGACAAGCAATAAAATACACTAGTTGTATCCAGGGTGATAGAATCCGGGGACCTTTTGCTGGGATGGATTGTGATTGTACGTATTTTTTGCTTCTTTCTTCAAGTTAATTCCTAAAACTACTGCTTAAAATGGGCAAATGTGCTGTCTAGAGGAGCAACATTGCAGTTTTTTCTATGTCGATCTGATGGGCCCCTGCCCATGCCACACGTGCTACTCATCTCGCATTAAAGGGCCAACTCCAGATTCGTATGCCCTAAAGCGTCTTGTTATCACCTGCCATGTGCTGCCCTGGAATCTCAGTGTGGCTCCATTCCTGCCTATTTATATCTTTTTTTTGATTAGCTATGGCCCGACTGCGGTTAATAACTCATTTCAAATCCGTGCGTCGTTTTCCGGAGCTGCAGATATTTTCAGCTCTTAAACTAGCGCCTAAATTACGCTTTTATACATCCCGTTGTGTCAGAAAACAGAAAACCCACCCCTGTCTACCTTCATCTCTAGTTTGTTCTTGTCTTTTAACTGCCTATTTCGCACACCTGCTTGCGAGCTCAGTGCCAATGCTTGGAGAAATAGTGACTAGATGAATAGGGGAAATATGGTGAGGCAGGATATCCCTCCCATCCCATTCTAAAGCACATAAATTTTGCGGCGATGCGATTTACCAGTCTTGACTGTTGTGACTATTCTTTGCGGCTCTTAGCGCTGTGAAACCCACGGATAGATCTCAAGCTTAAGCCATTAAACAATTCCATCTACAGTCTACCACAAACAAGGAAGGGCTGCCGTATTCTGTTGATAAAGTGGTTTGATGGATAGTTGGTAGATCATGGTCCGATTAGTGGTAATATGTTCGTTTGATTAAGATCTACCTGTGAAAGCCAGTCAGTCAGTCTTACCAGCGGTGTGATGTTGTGAGTCTTTGAAGCTGTTGTCAAAGCATGTCATGTGGCACCCACTTTTCCAGCAGTTTCTATGACCTTCTCTTGCCGGTTGATGTAAGAGTAAGCAAATTGTTTCGTCCTTCCTCGCATTACTATCAAACAGGCTGGACCACCATCGGTGCGTACTTTTTTATGATTATCAAGAGCAGAGGCTTTTCCTCAATTTAATGCAATATCGTCTAGCAACGCATCATTACAGTCAAATTAGCTGTAGATGGTAAATTCTCTTACCGTCTACCGCGACCTATCCAACTGCCTTATGACAAATTGGCCAGGAAATGTCGGTGGCTTTGGAACCAAACTGAACCGGATTTATGAAGCAGACAAGTCCCAGTCACATCCATCAAGTTCCTTTACATTACCACTCCGCAGTATACAGATATAGTCACAAAGGTGGGAAGTAGTAGAAAATACAATAAAGCTTACTTTAAGGCATCGCACTCACAGATTGAGATGTACGTCTGTTAAGCTCCTTTCCCATATGTTGCGCAAATTAATTCCAATAAGCGCTATAGAAACCATGCGAACTTTTCGAATGCTCTATAACGCTCATTTCCCCAATAAATATTTTTTTTTGCTGGGAAAATATTCTCACTCAAATGAAACGCCTCCCATCTTTTAGTTGATTATTTTAAATTCAATTTTTCAGAAGGTGAACCTTGCTAGAGCGTACCAACATCATCCTTCACCTCTTGCGGTTATTTCCACCTCGTTTGGCTACCACTTAGTGTTGTAGAAAGCAACATTCAAAAGAAGTATGAGAGCTGTGTAATAAAATGAAGTATCTTGCTGTTTATTCCTTGTACTGGTAACATGGGGATCTTTTATTCAAAACCTCTATAACAGCAATATTTGTCCAAAGTGCACATTCAACTATACAAACTCTTCAATTTTTTTAATATGGAGTTCTTTTAACCGGCAACCAGATCTGCTGCCTTCAGACTGATATAGCCTATTCTTCGTGAGAAGGGCTCCTTTGTATACCTTACATGGGGGCTTTAAAGTCAATACGGAGCTTTTAACTTGACCTGTGTAATGAAGGATGTTACCGTGCCTCGATCATAGGCAGGTAGTACCGTAACATACCGTACTGATGGGAGCTTTATAATACAAGTATCTTTTTCTACAGGTTACAGGAAATCATTGCAGGCAGTTGCACTGAAAGTCGCATGGACACTTTTGGCCACTCGTTACTAATGAGATCCCTTTCTTTTAAATTGGGCATTATTTGCACGTTACCCAACACACGTTTGTGGCTGTGTAGCAGGTCAATTTTGATTCGAATTCCCCTGTGTGGGTCAACTAAAATATTGCCCTTTTTCTCATTTTAGGCGCCTCGTCAAATTCATCTCAGGGCGCCCAGTCTCAATTCTCTTCGGTGTGTTAACCCTGAAATTGTCGTGTCCACTTAGTCGCTTCAAAGATATGCAACCTTCGGGGCTTCTCTTCTGAAGCTTTTCCTCCTTTATATTTTTTGTAATATTTCATAGTATTTCAGTGTTGTTATTGTTGTTTTCTCTAGAAAAGTTGCGAACGTTTTTATTTTTGTTTACGAATGCCAACAAGCTACTAGTGCTAACAGGTATTAGACCACTTTACAAGCGGCTATTGAAGATTTGTTACCTACGCAAATTAAGTCCTTTTGACCTTTGAAGTAAGGAAGGTTTTGGTAGCGGATTAATAAACTCAAATCGCGATAAACAAGGTTCTCTATTTAAATAAATTTTGTTATGTAACTCTGCTTATTCTCCTCCATTTAAGTCATCATCTCCATCATCGTTTTATGCGGACTCCTACAGTGTGAATGTTCTTTCTGGTGGTGAGTTTGACCTTTTTCCCCTCCTCAAGCTGTTTTTCTCTCTTCAAGTGAGTTTGCGCATACCATTGGTCAGTTTTGTGCAGGAGATGATTTGCGATATGATTGGTTGACACAAATGGACTTTTGCATGGTCGCCGACCTGTCTTCCGAGAAGACCTAATTTAGGGGAAATAACATCCCCATTTGAGTCCCCATTAGCTGCTTGGGACATTTCAACCGTGATTCTAGTTTAATTAGGCATATGTTTGGTGCCTATGATAAGGTACGGAAAGGAAATGTGGCTATCCCTTTCTCTGGTAACTGACCACATTTTTCACTAGATTTTGCACCTGTCAACAGAAGTGAGTTTAATAATGCTTTGTCTGCTTTCTGTTTATTCATTACTACCAAATATATCAGTTAATCTAACCAGGCATTACCCGCTGTTAACACAGCCTGGTTTATTCGCATTCATTTATATCCCTTCCATTCTTTGTGACTTGTCAGCAACTGAAAGTGAGTTTAAATTTCATCGACTTCAGGAACAGGGTTAAGCATTTATCAAGATGATGGGTCAGCATTGGTTTACTCTAGCAAACAATGTAGGTTATTTTTTCCCTATTAGAAGCATTGCATAAAAAGAAAAGTAAGTGTAGCTGAAATCATTTTTTTTTGCACTTATCACTCAAAGCAGCCTCCTAGCCGCACATATCTTTGTTTTGGCATTCTTTCCGGGTTTATCCCTAGATCATGTGAAATGCATTAAATCCTTGCATTCATCATATGCATTTGGAAGTGTTATTCAACAGTCTTGCTGTTCAAGTCGGGACTACGGGGTTTCTTTCAGACAACACTCAGTGTCAAGGAATGGGAGCTAGCTTTCTTTTCCTACAAGGTTCTCCTCCTCTACTGAATTTGTGCACTTCTCGCAGTTTCTAACTACTGCCTAGAGGATAGTTTAGTATAACAATGCTTGTCTGAACGATCAGAGCATCCCTGGACGGCCTGCTTTGCCTCTGTTTTGATACCCAGTATGCACAATCTCACGAAAGTTGCAAATGTTTATTAATGACTGTGTTCACTATTCTCCTTTAAAAGGCTTCTTCTTGTGTATGTAATCGCATAACTTGTTATTGCGTCGGCCCCGCGTCCATGATTAACAGTTCCGGTTGCTGAATCTTTCTTTAAAGGGATAGTTGCCCGGATGTTTACTGAAAGCGCAGCACTGCGGGAATTCAGATATCCCTTCGTTAAAGATTAAAATGAAAACATTTGCTTTTCTGTTGCGAGTTGCCATAGTTTTAATCATCCGCAGACGATATCTTCCTTCCGTTCTAATCGGTCTACCAATTTTGATAAAGATTTTTCAGAGGACCGGTAAAAGAGGTCGCATTCCTCACGCTTTGTAAAAGGGGTCAGGCATATGTCATTGAGTTATAACGATTTGTAGCTTTCGTGTTTTTCTGAAAGCATCGCCAAGCATGTGAATCTCCCTTCTCGAAAATTGTATAAAAATCTATATTCTGTCCGCCTCTAGAAATGGTTCGTGATGGTTACGTTGTCTACACCTTGGAAGTGACCTATTTATCCTCCGTCTCTGGCCGTAGATCCGTCTGGAGGACCTATCGTCGGTACAGTCAGTTTGACGATCTGCACTCATGCATCATAGAACAGGTGAGCTGACAAAGTACTCTTGATATATTCCCGTATTCCTTTTTTTATGCTCCTTTCTGCTATCATTAATTTTTTGTAATGCAGTGCGGAAGGATTCCAACATTGAAGTTGCCCAGTAAGAAATCCTTCAGCAATATCAGTCTGGAATTCATCGAAAAACGACGTTTGGAGTTAGACGAATATCTAAAAGTAAGGCTTTACCTGAATACATCTTCACAAATCCCTAATTTTGTCCTTTAATTATCGCTTGGATGGTTGATAAATCGCCGTCGACTTTACTTCCAGATTTTAGTCTGTTTTAGATATGACCATGTGGACTGAATCACGGTAGCTTGAAGTAGGTCTGTATGGTCAGTTAATCTGGGCATCCACGTCCCCTCTGAAGACGTTATTAGGTGTGGAGGTCTGAAGCTTATAACGTGTTGACGGGATTGACATGAATGAAACGTCAAACTACCGAAGAGTAAATAATAATGCCGCTCATGTCTTAAGTAGGATGAGCACCCGATCCTTTTAACTTCTTTTTGATATATAGGTTTAATTCTTTTCAGGTTCTCTGTTCCATTGATGCCAGTGGCAAGTACCCGAAGTTACACCCCATCCTGACGAGTTTTCTACAACCCGAGAAGTGGGAAAGAAGGAAGGCTCTTCATCCCAGTGTAAATATGATAATCTATTTTCTCTTTTTTGTTTATGCTAAATTTCTTTGGTGAAATTTTTTGATATTTTGCATTTATTTTTTTTGCTGGTCTTTTTGTCGGGCACCTTTGTCATTAGCGTCACATGTATGTGACACGAGTCATTTGACAGTTTAAGGTAAATGGTTGCGTGCAATTTTGAGTTAAAAGCGAATTGTTTGAGTGCGGAAAAGGTTACGGCGGATTTTTTTGTATGAGGAGGATATTAGCATTCTGTTGTAATTCTTTTTTGTCCTATTAGGCGAATAAAAATTTGGGGTGTGAAGGTTGATTTTCCTCTGAGAATGCTACAACGAATGCGTCCAGTAGACATTTTTGTTAAATTCATCATCGGGATTTTTCCTGACCTTTCTTCAAACACAGAAATGTAAAAATTATTATCCCTTCTCCAAAGGTACATAAACTTGCTTCAAATTCCACCTTTTCCCTTCAGAAACAAGACATCTGGTAAGGCTCTTTGGGAGTTAAATGGTGCTTCGGAAGTTTGAAAGTGGGCAATTGATCGTTTAATGGATAACCGGTGATATGTAAAAGCCACTTTTCCCGTCACAGGTCAGTCGGCTGATCTAGAATGCACAACGCGTTGTCACGGCTCGCGCGAAAGAGGTGGAGAACAAAGTGATAGTCTTTAAAGCCTGCTTTCATTTGTTAACTCATCGTATACGGTGTCTGTTTGCTTGCCAGTTTCCACTACTTTTGCCGCTATTGATGGAGATGCAAGCTGAGTTTTTCGTGATACTTCAATTTCCAAGTAATATGTCAGTATTGCCGCACACTCCTTCATCCACAATCCAATTGGTCATTTAAAACATTTGTAGTCGGCTCGTTCTACTACCACGCCTTCATTCAACGCTTTGTAACAAAAGTGATGGGAAACGCTTGTGGCACCTTCGGAGCCTAATTGAGCGGGCTTTGTGAAGTAGAAAGGCTCGAATCTTATCCAACGTGTTCGGCCATCACTTGACGTTGTGAGAGTTTCAAACAAGGAATGAGTCGTGGAGCGTACTATACGGTGACCTGGCAGTAGAACTTAACCTATCCCAAGCCTTTCGTTCATGTACTTCATTCAATCAAACGGAATTGTCCTTCTCTAGGTCTCTTCACTGATGAATCCATTAAAGGCGATGGGTTCTGCGATCATCTCAGTACCAGATTCACTGTTTGATGGCTTTTCGAAGATGATAAGTCGACGTCAACCATCTGATCGATCAGATGTCAATGGCAACGCACAGACCACCACTGCAACGACAAGTAGCACAAATTCGCGTTTCTCTACTTCCAGTGACACCACCTCTAACCTCTTCATTCTTGACCAGGTAACCAACTTATAGTCTGGAAGCGCAATTTCATATTTCTGGTTTTCTCTGGATAGTTTTGGAATCGGCTGTATCTCCGGTTTTTGGGCCATTGCTAAAGGGAAACTTCATTGAGTAGAGGGAGAGGCTGTTCTGTCCGTAGACCCAGTCCTTCGTCTGCGATTTTTTTAACTTTCTATTTCTGGGGTAGCATGTAAGTAATTTCAAAGTGGTGATCGCGCTTTTTCCACTTTGCCTAACAAATAATACCAATTTTAGCCAATGACCTATGAATATCGACTTCAAGCGCTATACTCTATGGTGGTAAGATGTTCAGCAGCTCAGTCGTAGCAAGACAATTAAGTAATGTGGCTGGTGTTGTCCTGTGAACGTCCAATACTTGAATCTTGCTGGATGCATTGCTTGACGTAGTTGCAAAAGCAACGTATGCCTCTGTGTTAACGGTGAAAACAATAAAATCATTCACAAAAGAACAATTTTTCGTAACCCGAGTGATTTAGGATGCATCACTCGAAATGGCAAATCTTTCCATTTCAAAGCTACCTTCTATTTGTTGGTTGAGATTTGGATTAAGTGTTTGAATGCTATTGGAGGCCAAGTTAGTAGTAAATTAAATTTTTCGTGGTTGACCTTTGCTCTTGTCGCATTCCAGCAGTAATTTGGGGAACAGCACATCCTTCCTAATGTTTAGGGCTCTATTTAACCCTAAGGATTGCCTCATAATACTAGCTTATGAAATGTCAAGGATATCCGTAAAAGATTTCTCTTAAGGTTTATTTTTAACCAAGATAAATGGACGCTACTTTTCCCACTTAATTTGCTTGTCTGAACCAAATCTGGTATCATGAGATTGTGATTGCATTTTGATCCTAATACAAGCCTTAAAAGCTGTGCGGCTGTCTTTTGGTTTGGGTCCTCGTTTTTGACGCTCTATGAATGGTGGATTGTGATGTTTACACAAAGTCTCGCACGAAAAATTCCCAAAATATTCATCATACGCTTGGAGATAAATTATTGCTGTGTAGGAGAGCTGGGAATAACCGCGGTCAGGATCGTTACTGATGTACAGACGTCTTGGAAAAGTTGACACTATTCAAATCGCTTAAATATTGTCCGACAGCTGAGTAGCTGAGCGTGCTACCGTTGTGCCGTAGATACGAACAGGTATCCATCGCCTCCTACTTGACGCCTTCGTTGACGAAGGACTTCACTCCTTATTACATCATTGTACGCATCCATTGTTGCCTGTCGTTTTGATTGACAGTGGTGCTGCGTGTAGTAAGTCTCCGTTTGATTTGCCATTATGCTGTCTCAGATGTTAGATGTGCCATTACTATCGGTGAGATAAACGTGATTTTCTTCGCTCTCTACAAAGTGCATGGATGCTTTCACCACTACTTGAAGGAAGGCTTCTCTCTAAGTTGATCGGCTAGTTGTCATTAGAAGGTAGGCATACACTGTGAGTGGATGAGTCTACAGTGATTTCAAGCAGAAGGGCTGTTATGACCTCTTCAACCTTGAACAAACTCTCACATTTGCAAGTTAATTTTGCAGTATTACGCAGTTCTGAAGCGCTGATGACGCGGAAAGATGGAACGTAGTTGAGAGAAAATTCACTTTTGTACATTAATCCATAGACTTTGCCTTTTTGACGTTTCTGTGATATTTGCTTCCCGTCGATACTAAGCCTGTACTCATTTGCTTAGTTCCTTCCAAGTCTCCCCTCGCTGTAGACGTAGGCGTACACTGATCATTTCGAGATCAGTCACCTTAAACATGATTGGAGTTTGCTCTTGACAAATTAATCTTCAGTAAACTTGTCAATTTATCATTTGGTGTTCAATCGCCACTGTCGACCTTCAAGATGGTGACATTCCCCTTTGATCGGGTCTTTTTGTTTGTTAATAATAGATGTGTCTAAATTGTGCGTTTTGCCGTCTTTTACGCGCTGGAAAGGCTCAAATAAGTTTGTGACTAGGTGTGGAATTCTAGTGTTTTAGCTACAAGTCCCTCCGTGACTCCATGCTGATCGTCTTATTTAACTTTAATGTTTAGACGGACTCGGACAACATTCCATTCCGCCTACTCTTCATGCTCGTCGACGAGGTGTTTAGTCTGCAGCGCAAGACGCAACTCTTTCGTCGTGGTGCCCTCACTATCCTGCGCAATATCGTGCAGACCTTCTTTGGGGACATCATGAATCGTCGAATCGTTGAAAAGGTGTGTTGAATTATTGGCATTTCAAGCTATCATCAAGTATACCATTGAATAGCCTCTCTATAAAATCATCCATGTGTTAATTCTACATTAATGCATGGGAAATGCTCCGGACAAATCGGAACTTCAGAGGAACCATTTCACCACTTATTGCTGTGGGGCATATTAGTACTCGTAGTATCTCAGCCGCAGCTTAGTCTGATGAAGACTTCGTTATTCAAGATGACAGAAAACAGCAGCCGTGTCGGCGTGAACTTATGCAAAGGACTTTCTCATCCATGAAGGCGTCAAATGCAAAACCGGAGGATTCAATACCCTGCACCACGGTAGTGGTAAGGCGAATGACTGGTTTGACTGGTGTTGACGCCTTAAAGGCAGCCAGCCGTACGTTTGTGCATCAGTGACGATCTGAACCGTGGTGGGTGCCTTACCTGTCGAGTGATGCCGTTATACAAGAGGCGAATATCTCTGTGACAACGGTGAGCAAAACGCACTCAGTCAGGAAGATTATCATTTACCCTTTTAATAAGTTAACACATCCTCCAGCCGAAACAATCTTTTCCCTTTGATCAGTACAGAAGAATGGGGCATGGCACTGATTTTAGGATTGGTGTAACCTTAACACTCCCCCCTCTCCCTTCTGCTCCTTTGTCATCCCGATGCAGCACTCTTACCTATCTGGTTTGTCCTCAAATTTTGATGCGATGGACAAACCACTGCTAGTGCTTTTCATTAATGAAATTGTTTTATTCAAGCTAGGTCACCTTTTGCTGCAAAAACTCGACTCGTTGACAATAGCTTCTCAACCTTCGGTAATATTTCCTTGGTACCCAGGTTCGGCTGTTCACTATAACAACCCCTTTCTTTAGTCAGTCAATCCACTTAGATTTATGTCAACTTGGTGATATCACGGTGCATGCGAGGCTAGCTACTAACATGGGGTGTGATTTACTTCCTGAAGATATTTTAAGATTCACACGAGTCTGGATGATTTATCGTAGGTTTGTTTAAATTCAGTCCTACTTCGGTACTTGTTTAAATTCGACGCAACTTCAATTATCTTTCCTGTTGTTAGGGCTTCACACACTCAGTCATCAACAGCAGACACTTCCCTTTCACTGTTCAACAACGCTATCCCAAATCCAGCGGCCGAGTTCTCCTTTGCAAGATTATCGGAAATGTGGAGTTTAAAGTGGCTTTGCCATCAACTGAGCTTGATTATGCAGATGGATCATACTCAATGACTTTCAAGGTCATTTTTGTCACTTTATGTGTCGATTATAGGGAGTAGGTAGCCAGAAAACGCATGCATTTGTTTACTTACAAATGAAGGCATGTCCTCTTATCTAGGCTGTGCTTTGCAAACACCCCTTAATGTGTGCTTTTTACTGTCTGCTATTTTTTAACACACCCCTGCATAATGCCGTGCCAGTTAAAATAATCTAATGGGTGTCATCCAAGTTTTGCGGTTTTATAAGCAACAGGTGACAAGGAGTTTCAGTAACTATCGCTACACTGTTCCTTTCTACCAAAAGAAGGGTTTTTGTGTCGACCGACTTGCTTATGGCAATATATGAATGATTAGTACATTGCACAGTTACACCATCTATCATGGCGTGCGTTATCGCCAAATTATCCGGTCATAACCCCTCCCACACTTCAAAGACGCATACTCTCCAACAGCCGAGAGAAAGTGCTAGTCGTAGCCGTAAAGGGATGGGAAAGCCTGTGTCACCTCATCCTTTGACTTCCCTTGATGATATTTTCCCTATGTTAAAACCATCGCCTTTTCTTGACACTTGACCATTGCATGCCAAATAGGCATGTGAAAGGGAATAGACAGTTGGAAAAATACAAGTATGATAGAAACAGAGGTAGAAAGGACATAGTTCATTGTTACTATTGTTGTCCCCTGTGTGTTAATCGGGGAAGCGGTCGGTGTCCTTTTTTCATTCGAGAATTTGCTTGGAGAAGGGTTTAATTGACCACTTATGTGAAATGTGGAAGCCATTGGTGAATTTCAATTTATCTACAATCATGTTGAGATTTATCAAAGAGGTCGATGTCTCATTTCCTGTCAGGCAACCCTAGAATCCCACCAGGTGTAGATGCATTTATTCCGGCCCTATCTGTCTATTATCCTTCGTATCCACTTATCTCTGATCCGACCCATCGATCCACTCTTCTAAAACCTTTTAATCGCATCCATTTATTCATCCCGATTTCTTGCATCACTCTGCTTTAGGCGAAACATCTAATCAGTGCGAAGAAAATAGCAACCTACGCAGAGATGTTTCGTGATGTCGTCTGGCCCAATGGCTCCCAGGTGAATGGGCATTCGGGGAATGGTGACACAGAGGAACCACCAATCCGGGATGAGGCCATGAAACTGAGGACTCGTGTCCTCTGTCGTGCTGTTATGTTTGGTAGTGTAGCTGGTGAGTTTTCAGTGAAATTTCTTGAAAAAGATGGCCAATAGAGTCTCTCTTTATTTGTGTACTATGTGATAAAGTTGGCTTTGGGATCGCCTTCTACCCGATAGGCAGTTAGCTAAACCTCACTGATTTAAATCCATCTCCACCTATATTGGAACTGACCTTATATTTTATTCCTTTACGTTTAGTTTGCAAGTACCTAAGTGCTAAGATGCTGTTTGTTCGAATGCCTTAAGCAGGGGCGTTTTCGTGCACACTTTCGATTGGCTCATTCCAATTTTTTCTTCCTTTTTACTGCCTCTAATGGTATTTTGAATCTCTGCCAATCCTACCATTGAAGCAGATACTATCCTGTTGTAGAAACCACTCCCTCCTCTCTAGAGCATTAGCAGAGGCGAGTGTATTTTACTGACAATCCGGCCAAATTATTATCCGCTTTACTTCTAAAGAAGAGTTTAAAATTAGCTTTATTGTAAGTGATGTTCAAGTCAAGTTTGGACTCGTGGGTTTGCAGATTAAAGTACACGTCCTTTTCGTCCATTTTACATATTGTCAGCTTTACTGGAACATCAGTGTTAAAGTTATGACATGATTAAGGGAATCCTGTCTCTCCTTGTCAAACTGCTCCTTCAGTTCTATATGGAACTGAAGGCGTTAGTTTTGGAACCAAAAGTCACGACTTGATATAAACAGAACAGCATATCAAGGTCGGATCCTGACTCATGGATGACTCAAGCGATCGTTGAACATTAAATGTTGCCCTATTCACCTTCAGAGGAATTGGCCTCGTACCTTGGCGTGGAAACGACACGGGAGGGTGTTCAACGCGTGTTTGATCTTCTTCAACAACCCTGTCTCAATCGACGTCTCGTGCACTGTCTCCTTGAAGGCGTTACACGTCTTCTGCTGCCTGAATATGCTGATCAGTTGAATGACATCTACGCCCAGGACAACCGTCGTTCTACGTGACCTCTGCATCCAACTCCCCTCCACCCCTATTTGTCTAGTGTCTTTCTGTGACTTTTTCTCCTTTATCGCATCTACTTGTTGACACCGATTGTTCTTTTTGAGCATTGGTTACCTTTTCTGTGAATAAATCTGTCAGAGCTGGGTTGCTTTTTACCTTAAACTTGGTGTGGATTTCGTTTCTCTTTGAATAGGCCTCAAAAACCAAGGGTCTGCTGAGACCGCATTACACTCATCTGATTGTCATGACCTTTGCGCTTCTTCATTCTTCTGGATTGGTCCCCCCGTCACCTATGCCCTATCAATTATCATGACCTTAACTAAACCATGTGACCCACTTTCGAAAGATCTCTCATTACGCTTTCGAGTTCTTCGTATTGACCTGAGTGTGTTAAATGCAGGTGTTTTCTTGGTTGAGGTTGGATCACGTCTAGGTTCCAGCCGTTGTAGCCGGAAGAAGGCTTCAAAATGCACATCTTTATTCGTTCAGGGCCGTGTTTTGGAGAGAAAAGTCGGTATTTTCTGGGTTGTATTATTGAACGTGATCAAACCTGGATGCAACCTTCCAGTGAGGAATTAAAGTATTCTGATCCACCTCAGAGAAGTGGCGACTAACGTTGTCCCGTCTGGCACTTTTTCTCCCGTTTTCTATGCAAATTTTGCACCCGGCTGAAGCAGAAACAGTACCAAATTTGGTCATCAGGATTATCTCCTTTCTTCAGAACCACTTAGGCTCCTTCACCTCAAGGACACAGCAATCAGACGTTAACCACCCCTTAAAATGGCGTTTCTATCGCCTGTCCTTTCGATTTCTTCCTTTTTCTGCATTAGGTGTCCCACTAGTGAAAGGCTAGGCAAAGGCTTGCCTTTTCTAGATAATTCAACCGATGTCAATCAAAGGTTAATCGTCTATTTCTCCGCCTATTTTAACTAGAGGCAAAGTTACGGCTTAATCACGCTTCCCAAATGCCACTCATTTGGCCCTAACTCTTCCCCTGCCTTTTCAGACACTATTTTCTAGCAGTTGTCTCAGATTTTCAATGCTTTTTACTGTTCTTCCTCCATTTGGTCCTTTTAATCCTGTATGTATAGGTTTGATAAAGCCCTATCGTGATTTGGCCCTATCTTCCTGCTTTTAGGCCTATGAAGCTACGTGTCCTTGTCGAATATGGCTGCCCAAATGGTGTATTTTTAAGGTCATAACAACCGTAATTGCGGTTTGTTTACACACGGAGGAGTTCCCGAAACCTCTATTTGTGGTGGCAATAAAAAAGATTTGGGTCCCAAAATATTGAATTAGTGGACTAGGATTCGATGTTTGACGTCTACGCTGGTCACTATCACGCATTTCGAAGTGAGTGAAGGTGGATTGCAGGTGGATCACTTCTGTGAGTAACCTTGAGAAGGGTGGAATTCACTTCCATTACCATCCAACCCAGTGAACTAACTTTGCTGTCACTATAATCTGGTACACTCCACCATCTTTCTTCTATCTCTATGTTGTCTCCAAGTAGAAGTAACAAAGAGCTCGCCGGTTCAAAGATTAAGTAGCAAACAAGTCCCCCTTCAAATCATCCTGAGATGTGAAAATATCAAAAACGCGTTTAATGCTGTCAAGGTGACAAATCAGATCACCAATATGACCCCTCTAACTTCTTCCTCTCCTTTCCTCTTTCTTCCCTTCCACCTCATCGCCTACGAAGTTTGACACTTCCGCTCTTGCTTTGACTTGCAATCAATCGGCTGCCATGCGAACTACGCCATGACGACCCCGTATCTTTACAAGAGTTTCACCCACTACTTATAGCACGTAGTGGTTGGTTCGTTGATCTTTTCAGGGTTTCTCAACATCGTGCCTTCTGCTAGGTGGGTGAGCCACGTCGCGGAGGCATCCACTTGGGTCATCGTCCCCACTGCTGCACGATGTTTCATAGCGACCTCACACTGTGTGTATGTGTGTTAGTCGCCTTCCGTAGTGGCATCTGTCCAGAAGCAACATCAGGTCGAGGGCTACCATTATCTTACACCACAAAACAGGTGGATTAACTTGGATCCATATGGTCAGCCTTTATTTGAAGTCACTTGCCATTCCTTGAAACGAATTCTCACCATATACGTACCCAATTTGTCAAGCATCGACTTAAACATCTTCGACACCGGATCGTAATAAGCCAACTGTGTATGGTGGGAGATTTACTGTTAGCAGGCAGGTCGGAGACGTTGTAGACACGTCTAGAAAGATATGCTGTGAGGCACAATGACAAGTCAGGGAGAGTGAGGATGCCACTTAAGATGTAATAAATGAGACTCTTAACTTAGTCACCGTATTTACACACTTTTACTTCACTTAGTTCAATTCTGAAGGAGGCTCCTTTTGTGGCCTTATACGTAAATGAACGCGGAGGATTGCAATCAATCACGTCTGTAATGTTGGGCTAGGCTTTGTTTTTACGCCCTACCTATTATGACGGGTACTTCCCGCCGGTTCCTCTGTAAACAAGGGGTGAGAGAAAAGCACTCTTTTTAGTTCCTCCCACTCCATCATTTTTAGGCAATTCATGCGTCAGTTTTTTAAGTTGCCTTATTGATGTCAGTCATTTGATATTGAATATAATTAGTTAGAATTCCATTTGGAAATAAAACTGGCAAGGCTTAGAATTTTTTGGGACAGTGAATGCAAATTGATTTATTACCCAAGCACAGGAAGATCCTACTGCAGCGCCAAATTTAAGAGGTACTTCTCCAGCTCTGGAGCCGAGTCCATCTACACGCATTAGGCAGGCAAAATCATTTCAAATGCATCCGTCAGCTTCTACCAGCAGGTGAGGTTACGCACTCTAATGAATTCATACAACAATTGCTTGTGCTTTACTACGCCCTATGAATTACACCAAGGTATAATGAATTATGCACCATATTTTCTTATTAACTTCGAGTACAGATTATAAAATTTTTACTTTAGAGTTCGAAGAAATCGTCATTTACGATTTGGTTACGCTAAATGTATATGCGCAATTAACCAATGACAGCATCCACCTTTTTTCTTATGTCCTGTACAAAGCCTACTGTTGCAAAAATCTCATCCAATCCATTTACGACATAGTTTGGTGCAAAAGATTGTTGTAGGATCATAAAGACTACGTATCCCTTATTGGTAATGCCGAACTTAGTAGGCCCGGGGCGTCACAGAGGTGTGACACCGGCAGTAAATATAACAACGGTTTCGAAGTTTTGCTGAAAGCAGTCGTTTTTTAAACAAAATACTCATTTGTTTGAAATTAGGAATAAAAATGACCCCACACCACGTCATGAACGCTTAAAGTAACAATTGGACTTTCACGAATTTGTTTTAAATGACGAATTCGTCCTCAGGCATAATTATGGCAATTTGTTTTACATATGGTAACTGCGATGGCGCAGAATTGTAAACCAAATGAACAAAGTCACCAGTTTTTATGGGCAACGATAATAAATTGTGCAAAATCCCTTGAGAAATTGGATTAGAGACTCTATACTAAACATTAAAATGCCTTCTGCTCCAGGCGTATCCTTCGCCAAAGAATTTGAACAACACTTTCTTTAACTCTCTTGAATCCTGTCATTTTAAGTTAAAGTTAACAAGTAGGTAACAAAGCCAAGTTTGTTACCAGCATACCGGAGAAACGTCTTATATTTTCGGGGATGTGAAATTGTAGCCAGGTAACGGCGGCACATGGAAGCAACAGGTTTTGACCTGTTCGGTGGCACAGCACCTCGGCCTTACCGTTGAGCGGTTCAGATTATTACAAGGTCCAAGGAGGATCAGGAGCACGGCAGAGATTCGGGTTTTATTGGTGATGTCACCCCGATGTCAATAATAAAGAATCCATAGAACGCCAATCGACCTCTCCTTATATTAAGCTGCTAAATCGTGTAATTATACAATCGTTGCGTATTTCAGTTTGCTTTAAGGTTTTATGAATTTTTTTACCTAGGCCTCATTCGCTTAAATACGCCTCAAACAGAGGGATGCTGCAAACTCTATATGGATAAGGCTAGTGCACCGAGGCGCTGAAAAATAGCTGACACCTTGACCCCAATCCCTTCACCTACCATTAAAAGTGCACCAGCTTTTTGACAACAACTTATTTTAAAACACCAATGAAGTCGCAGTTAACATATTTACCCATTCAAGAACTTTTAAGCAGGTAAACCTACCCCCTCAAAGTGTAATAACCGCTTTTGAAGCTATTCAACCTGTCCGGAGAAATTAATGTGCAAGGTTTGTCCTTTTAGACACCCACGAATGTGTACTTTAAAAGTCAATCTGTACGCAACGCATCGCCGCGTAGCAGCTGATTGGTTACCACAGGGGTATTCAGATCTCTTTGACAGATCAACGCGTTCTGAGAAACGGTTAATGATGCTGCGACAGAAGAATGAGCCTGTTTGCCTTCAAACACACAAACTACTTCAGGGTCATTAATTTGAGTGAAGCGGTCTATATTTCCCCTCAGATGCACTTATTCACTTTGTTGATGGGATGACGGGACGTCATTGTCAGTAATGATCAAGCAGGTCTATTAAATCGTGCATAATTATTGACGCATAAGATTACAATAAAAACCGTCTTCAAAAATAGGTGAAGTGAACCAAAAATATGCAAATAAAGTAGAGAGGGGTGACGCAAGCCGAAGTAATCTCTTCCACGTCACCGATTTGTAATCTGCACTTTACCAAGTCTCTAGTGACATCCTCACTCACCTTGGTTTGTCCCTTCGCTTCAGGGCATGTCTTTCCAGATGCATCTACAGAGCCTCAAACTTTCTGCTTGTTAATGGTGAATCTTCCACCATACCCGCTTGGATTGTTGTGATATGCGTGGAAAGTGGCGCTACTGAGACAGCCTTAGTGGCAGCGGTGAACGATGCAAATTCAAACAAGGAATAATGGCAACAGTTGTCATTGTCTAGCCATTCAGTGGAGAAACTGGACAAGGAAGGCATCTGTTGTGCATACATGAAGTCGGAATAATTCTACTCGGCAGGAACGACTGGATGTCTACTTTCTGACCGGGTCAAAATCTCCGTCTCAATCTCGACTCGGAGCTTGAGAAAGTGGGTGCGTCCATAGCGAGAACCAGTTTCAAGGAATAGCAAGTGACTTCAAATAAAGGCTGACCATATGGATCCAAGTTAATCCACCTGTTTTGTGGTGTAAGATAATGGTAGCCCTCGACCTGATGTTGCTTCTGGACAGATGCCACTACGGAAGGCGACTAACACACATACACACAGTGTGAGGTCGCTATGAAACATCGTGCAGCAGTGGGGACGATGACCCAAGTGGATGCCTCCGCGACGTGGCTCACCCACCTAGCAGAAGGCACGATGTTGAGAAACCCTGAAAAGATCAACGAACCAACCACTACGTGCTATAAGTAGTGGGCAGAGCTCTCGAAAAGGTCTGGAGTCGTCACGTTATCGTTCACATGAGGCCTAATTACTACCCAAAGCAGAAGATCAAATGTAGTTAGCGCCAGAGATGACCACGACGAAAGAGGAGGAAGCGGAAGAAGAGGGGTTATGTTTTGACCAAATCGGCCGTGGGCGTTTCAACTGCCGTCTTAACAAGGTGGTTTACCAAACCCCACCAACATTAAACCATTTTCAGTATTGGCACACCTCATGACAGCTTCGGGGAGGACTCGGTGACTACACAATCCCGAAACTGAAAGCCTTTTGTCACCTCAACTGGAAGACTACTTAGGTGAATAAGAAAGGTCATGATGATGACAGAGTGACTCTACTAGATCTGAGGCAATTGGAAACAAATGTTGTAACTCACCTTCGAAGTTTTATTTACGCTGACATCCTCCTGTCGAGTTGGTCGATTGATTGCCGACTTTGCAGTCGAATTGCGCTAGAGGGAATGTTGCTTTTTTTTAACCATTATGCACCACGTAACTACCAATGAAAGCGTTATTTTGTCACCTTCCCAAGCCATACGGACAATGTGACCTTGATGCCAGTTTGCACTTCGGATTAATCACACCCTCACTTCACATTATCCAAATCAACTTTGTTTAAAGCCAGACATACAGTCACAACCACCAGCTTTGATTCCACGTCAAGTACGTTGAATTCCCAAAATTGAATCGCAACTGGTGCTTTCATTTTGTGACTTTAAACACAATTACACCCTATATGTATACTCAGGAGCATTGACGTCATGACAGTGAAACTATGGTGTCATTTAGGCAAAACACACAGAAAGTCAACTACCATACTGCCTCAGTGATTGGGCCGCAGCAGGTTGATTGCAAGGGTTGATCGCCTTCACTCACCCCTTGCCGCTTTCCCGCCCCTGTGTTAATATTTTATGACATTAGACTCTCTTTAGATTGGCTACTTTAAATCGGGATGAAAAAAAAATACACCGTGGTCATTAAGGTGGCAAATTCTCATGATATTTCAGCTTGCACTTTAGCAGACAAACAAGAAATAATCACGTGCGGATTTGCTGGGTGGATTCACAAGAGCTTATCAACACAACACATGATAAAATGCGAATACTAAGGCAAGCGGTTTCTTTTAATAGACTGACCGAATGAATGCAATGGATAAGGATCAGGTAGGAAAACATGACTGCTTTGAAAAGATTATTAAAATGTGACTTTTGCGACTTCAATGCGATTGGAGTGGCTGCAATTTGGGTTGTTCAAAGTTAGTAAGATACAAACTGCATAAGAGAGAATCTCACGCGGAAAAAACAGCTTTAGCACTAACAACTACAGTTTAGTTTAGTGAATCTGCAGCCACTGAGAATGATTCATCGAATCCAGAAACAACACCTGTGCCAAAACTTCTTAAAGCGGAGGAGGAAGGAAGAAAATCTATACTAATTTAACGATACGATTTGACAAGGACCGGACACTGTTCCAAACTTTTGCGTAAAACATGGCAGCAACTTTTCGCATAGGCAGAGGAGTGCCCGGTGAGTGGCTGTTTTACTAAAGCAATATCCTGTCTATACATCTAGAGCACTAGGCGGAGAGCTTTAAATTGAGATTTGTGCATAGTAATTCCCAACTTTTAAAGCAATAAAGTCACAAAAAATAAAAAAAACCCTAATTATTCGATCTCATTCATGTGACCTAATGCTACTAAAACGGCAAATCTAAGCAATCCTGGCTTTCAACTCAAACTCAAATACTTCTCACAATCAAGACATAATTTACCCACCGGGAGTGGAAATACCTTCTAATTATACACCTACTTTTGCATTTCAATGTACTCATCCAACTTATATAAACAAGAGATGTCGTAAGAGCACCATTTGAGGGACGATAAACGCAAATCGAAGTGTGCATTGGATTAAGTAATCATGCGCTTCACGAGACACCACGAAATGTGTACTTGCCACTCAAGCACCTAAAATTCAACACAAACACCTGCATGATTCCATACAATCTCGTGATTATCAGACGAAGAAACAAGAAACAATTCAGCAGATGTCTTGAAAAACAGTAATTCATTTCAAAACAAAGTGTCCAAGCATGTGCTAGCATGAAGACACTTTATTCACAGTTACTTACAGATCTCCGCAAGTATACGAAGGATCATTTCACGTGATATTGAGTCACAGATGATAAACAGAGAAGACAGGAGCCAGGGAGACAATAAATGTGTAAAGTTAGGAAAGCTTACACACACACAAACACACGCAGGATTCGAATTATCAGCTACAACAGAACATGACATGATACAAAGAATAGGGAGGGGGACAGATCAGAAAATAAAGCCTTCAAACAAGCGAGCATTCACCTCTACTTTGTCTCTATTGTGCCTTGCAATTTTCCTTCCTTTCGTTGCTGTAAAGAAGAGAAAAGTCCGTTATTAAACAGAGGTACTTAGGTAACACTGAAAGGGAAGGGGAACGTGCACCTTATCGAGATCCAACTTAGTCTGCTCTTCCATTCGACGAATATCTTCCATCGAAAGCCCATGCCATTTGTCAATATTGCAGAAAAGTTGACGGTGGAAGGTGTGGAAGAGCCTCAGTTCGGTCTGAAAGTGGAATTAAATGGAAAATGATATTGATCGCTCAGTTGCGGTGAGATCCAACTTATTTCTTATGAGAATACTTTGAGGCCATGTGTACAATACCGTGGCGAGATCAAGGTCACAGGAATCAAAAAGATGAATGCCTTTGATTGCTACGTAGAGTCAACGAAAGAAATGATCAAAATGCGTGAAAACAATGAAATTAGGCACCGATACATGGCACCAATAACTGGTGGGGATAAAATCCGTTGTCTCGATCTACATTTCTCGCGACAATAAAGAGAATACTGCAGACCTTTTCAATGGGTCTAGAGATGGGAGTAATTAGGATGGTAGGAGCAAGCGAAAATTAATGTTTATATGACTAATAGCCAGCGGCTTAACATACGCCCAAATTCGACTATAATGAAAACCTTGTTAACAAACTTACTTTGGCAATATAACTCTCCACGAGACCTTGGATACCAAACCATCGGAAATTACAGGTCACAAGTTTATAAGCGCACATTATTGGCATATCAGTTTTCTATAAGAAAGAATAGAATTAATAAAGAAAATAAAATCTGAATAAGGGGAAAAGGGTCCTACCTCCCACCACCGCGGTCCAACAAGGGGACCACGTCCCGTCGTCTTGGACTGAAACGTTTTTGGATCCCATTCCGGTCTTACTCCGCCTTCCAGATCAGCAGCAATATCGACGTAAATAACTTCTCGTTTTGCTAACATACCTGGAGGCAATTCGTGCACCTGAATAAGCAAATAAAACTATTTGAAATATACTTGCAAAGAACAATTAAAAAACAGAGGAGATAAGCATACATTATCGATGTCGATTTTATCCTGGACATGCATTGTCTCCACCTTGAGGAAGAAGGCATCTTTCATGTAGCCATTCTGTGAACATAAAAGCCATGACGGCAGCTCAAAAACACCCAAGCACATTGACTCAAAATTCAACTACTTCATCAACATAGACTACAGCCGTTTTAAACTACAATAGCAGTTCAAAACATTAAATATCGGATAAAAGCAGTTTAAGAATAATGGGGTCTAAGACAATAGCATGGCGAATAGACTTCAGTTAAATGTAGCGAAAAAAACCCACCGTGATCACTGTTCTGCAGTACGGATACGCATTCCACGCCTTTTCCGTAACATTAAGAGCCTCTCCAGGGGCTAGAAGACGGATGAAACTAGGAACTTTGGAGGCCAAGTGGTAAATTTTGTGTGTATACTGTCCACTTGAGTAGATTCCGCCACCTGGAAGTTCTTTTTCTGGTGCGTACTGAGATCCAAGGCTAAAGGGTTCATTCACTAGGATCTCCACGCCGTCGCCACCACCCGTTTCGTCCTTGGATGCTTCAATAACTGTCCAAAGTTGGGCCACTTGATACTCCTCAACCGTCATCGGCAGAATCACACGACTTTATACAAAAAAAGATTTGTAGTGGATACATTCAGTGAATATATGATAAACAGGCAGAACACTCACTATTCCTTTACAATCATTTCGCCAGATATACAAAGGGGGCGCTAATGCGAAAGAGGCCGCATTAACTCACGCTGGCACTAGTCAAACAAACTAATGGAAAAATTGTCCAAAAAAATCCACTCTCCTCCAAATTAGAAAATGGACGAATTATCTAGTACTTCATGCCAGAGTCTTTTGTGTATAAATGATTTATCTTAGCCACCTGTAGGCCTTATTTCGTGGTTTATTAAATGAAAAATAACTGTTATTTGCAAGGTTTGAAAAGACTGATTGCTGCCACAGTTATGCAAACAAGAACATAATTATTGGGTACTAAGAGGTATTATTGAGTGACTCTCAAAAAATTGAACAGTCAGGTCGACAAATTCACTTTTGCAGCGCTTTCATTTCTCTTGAAAAAAGTACATATTCGTGATGCCAAAGTTTAGAGGCATCACCTATGACCTGGAAGAAACAACTCTTAGCGGAGGTACTGTTATACATTGCTGAGTATCGCAAAAAGCGCCACTTAGGGTTTTTACCACTTTACCTATCGCGGCATCTAGACTTGTCAGTAGCCCCAAGTCCTGCCCTCTGTCAAATTTTAATTTTCCTACCAGATATTACGGCTTTATCAGTCTTCAAGGAAGTCATGGGGCTCTGCAATATTAACAGCGAAAAACAAATCCCATCCTAGAGACAATTCTTTTGAGTTCTGCTGCTAAGTAATAAACCCTATTGGGGTAGAACAAATGCATATTCTGCTAAAGGGACGATAGTAACCTCAAATAGCAGCAACTACCATACTTCGCGGACTTCAAGAAAACTTTTACTACTTGAAACTACTAGCCATCGACAATCTAAAAAGCCTTACTGCAGAGCTGTCCACCATTCCTGCACAAAAACACTTTCTGTTAGATATCACGATAATTACTGTACGTCTTCACCGGCAAGAGAGAAATTAGAATGATAGTACATTTCTAAAACGAGAACTACATAGGAAGGAAGATTAGAGACAGCTCTTCACTGTCATGGAACTATGTGTGAGCAGTGTCTTGATACATAACTCTAATTTTGGGTCAGTGTTCCTCTGACGAAACATGGACAAACGTGATGGCTAGCATATTTTCCTTTCAGCAGTTCCAGTTCCAATAGCGAATGGAATTAAGAACCATCTGATTTCTAAAGAGGGTTAAATAAGGTTTCAGTGAGGAAGCTCCTCAATTGCATAATAATTCGATGGCTGACAAAGATGGCTTATGAGTGATTTCTTCAACACCGATCAAATAGTAATGGCTAAAGCGGAAAGCTTGAAAGAGTATTGGAGCTTTGCAGTATGTTGGCTATGTGTTTAACTCTCGGTTCTGACCACTGTGTATAGGCTGGTTGAGCTGGTCTCCGAGCCGTGCCAATAGCCATACTCTAATTTAATTACTCATACATTCTGCCCGAGTATTTAGGCCTTTTGTCTTCAATAAAAGTCTAATGGGCCTACAGCCACACTTTGTCGAATATACATATTCGTGTTGGGGACTGTGGTATAAAAATTGAGCACTGAGTGATAGTTATCTCAAAACGGAGAGTTAACCCAGTAATCGGAGTAGTGTATTTACTGTTCGTACACTTCAGTTTAATGTTAGGAGTACTAATAAGTTTAGCTCGCCTTTAAGCAAAATTTCACGTTCTAATTATAAACAAAAAAAGAATGGTGGCTCATAACATGAAATTTGGATTCTGTTATGGCTTGGTGATTAACTTTTTATTTTTGAACGAATTAGGTCAGGGGAAGAGCAACGTTCCAATCAAAAAACAAATCAAAACATCTCTACAGTATACAATTGTCTTGGGGAAAGTTTGACTATTTTGAAAGTCGTTTATGCTTTGTAGAACCTTTATTAATTTTTTGAATTCTACTGGTCTTTCGCTATTGCCGCCATGAGTGATGTGATGTGGTGACGATTTCTTTTAAAGCAAATAAGCAAATTCATATATAAACTTTTCTGATTTTGCACAAAATACTTGATGACATTTTAATGGATATTACTCTCACCACTTTTCATTATTCATTGGCTAAAATATTGCTTTCATGCACACTTAGCTTTTCGCAGATCAATCCGCATCCTCCATATATCATCGGAAGTTGGTCGTGGTATCGGTGCGTGTTGTATTTTATGGCAGCGCGTGCCTGTAGCTTGGTTTCCTTTGAATCCGATAGTTTACGAAAAATTCCAATTCTTCCATTTATTAAGGACCTCTGCATTACTGAGGAGTTCGTGTGAAAATTGTCAGGTAATCCTGCACTTAAGTAATAATTTTTCCAGAGCACCAAAGCGGTAAAACTGCATTTGAACTCTGATGATATGCCAAAAAAGTCATTCGGCTTTCAAAGGGACCGGAAAAACTTAGATAAAGTCATAAAACGTCTCGATCAAATTTAATTTTGCCTTGAATTTCTATGGCTGAGGCTGCATTAGGATCCATTGACTTTTCTGCCCTCTTAGACGAATTAGAATCTGGCAGTAGCGGTTCCTGTGCCAGTGTCATTCGTAAGCTACGCGAGTACGAAGTGGCTGCCTATGAAGCTGGACAAGGTGGTCCAACCGGTGAACTTATTGCCAATTTTATCGCTCGTCTTGACGAAAGAGTTGCTGATCGGGAGTTAGAAATTGAAAAAACCTGTAGTCACAATTACGAGAGCTTTGTTGAGTCCGTTCAGGAGTTGATGCTGATGCAAGAGAAGGCAGAAGAGTTACAAGAAACTCTCCGTCAAATTCGAGCCAATGTTGAGAGCAGTGTCCAAAAGGTATAGCTTCATTGTACACTCGCTTGTCTAACTCTGATCTATAGTTAAACGAGTCTAGCGAAGCTCTCACAGCTACCCACGCAACAATCACCCGCATTGATCAATGTATTGCGGCGCTTCGAACAAGTCTGCCCGTTCTAGATCAATACGAAAAAATAGAGAAGTGTATCTCAGAAGGTCGATACTACCATGCTCTTAAGTCCCTTGAATACCTAGAACACTACCAGCTCAAGTCTATCCAATCCTTCGCCTTCTCTCAGGTCCTCGCCAAACGCATTCCTGAATTGAGGGCAGAGATTAAAGTAAGTCCTCGTATTGATATAAAAGCTACATCTTTCTAGTCGGCCAGCCTGGCTCAGCTGACGGACTTTTTGGAGGAAATTCGAAAGCACTCCATTCGTCTCGGTGCCATCGCTATGCACCAAACCGCAGAGAAGATGGGAATGGGTGAAGAGTTTTTTGGTAATCCGGAAGCTTTCATCGGAAAGACCGGAGATGAAATGAAAGTGGCCAAAAAGAAGACGTCTTCCTCTGATTGTGATAATTCAGATATTGAATCTTCGCAATCAAAACAACCGCAGGCAACGGTTAAGCTGAACAATACCTTTCAGCTTAATCGAATAGGTAAGACATTTACTCCCTTTGTAGCTAAAATACCTCTCTTGAAGTGCCTTTTTTTCTCGAAAATCACTTACTTCTAGCCTCTGGCTGTCTCCAGCACAATAGTCGCTGTTTTGGTTGGGATGGCGGAAGTAAAGGTTTACTTTTTATTTTCTCGTGCCATTCCACCCTTTCTCTTCGTTATTTTACTTCAAAAATTGGTTGGAGTTTATGGTTTTACTGACGTCATTTGTGAATTTGATTAGCTCCAGCGAAGGCGTGGCTCATTGACTTAATTAAAATACATTTCGTGCCCCAGTACTATAGCAATTCCGCCAATATAGAATTTTTGCTATTAAATATGCATTATACGGTTTCTTGGTGTGGTATTAGGTCTAAAACCAATTGCTTCCCTTTCTACCATTGATTTGTAGTATACATTATTTCTTCAACTTGTGTGCCGATTGCTCTTTACACCATCGTTTAGGGTAGAGTCCTTTTTTGTATTTTGAGTTGGTATAGCTCCTCAGTTCCTTGTCAAGTATCGCGGACAGTTCGAAAAAGCCATTATGGTTGGTTAGCATAAAACATGGGTAAATGATTTGAGTGCGATGTTCCCCTGATTTTCGTCTCGATCACAAACAAGTCACTTGTCAGATGGGAGGTCGGTGCTAAGGTAACGGAGACATGCATCCAAATCTGCTCGTGGATTAATGATTGGAGGATCGTTCATGACTGAGTAGTAAAGCCGAGTAATTATCCCGGCTGGTAGACTCTGCTTGCACACTCCGTTAATGTTTCAAAATATGTACACAAAGAGTCTTGGTAATGGTGGTTCACCTCAACTGGCGTCTGGGTTACTCCCAAACGAGTATGAAGTTTGTTCTGTTGTAAGTCTACGAAAGGGGAGGCTGTTGATGGAATTCCATGTAATTGATGTGAAGGTAAAACCATGGGAGGTGGAAAATGCACATCCCACTATGGAGCCTCTGGTAATGGTATTGGACATTTCGTGCCTATTGTCATACAGTCGCTGCAATCATGTTGTATAGCCCCTCTTTTTCCATCTCCCATGGTTACATCTATTAGATCTACTTTTACTCGTTTTTCTCATCTTTCCCATTTTCAAAGACGTTGTGGAGGCCGAGCTGGAAGAGCTGATCCAGGCTTCAAAGCAACGTGTCGACTTTGATGGAAAAGGCGTTGATGGAGGGAGTGGAGCTTACTGGCACAGTGCGAACAACATTGAGAATTTGATCAACTTTGGACCTATCTACCGATGTCTACACATCCATAGTGTCTCAGGAGAGAGGTCAGAGTTTGAGCATTACTACTTTACTCAGCGGCGAAAGCAATGCCAGCTCATTCTCAGTCTGTCGCCATCTCAACAGGTTTGTTTTCTACATCATCTTTAATTGTTGAATTGTCAAGTTCTTTTGTTTTCACCCTCATCCAGCAATGCAGTTTTGTCACTTCAACAATCCGTAAACCCATGACATCTCACCACTGTTTACACTGTTTCCACAATCTTCGGTTCACTGTACTCCGTCTTGGTCATATTTGAAGTAATTTTTCGTAGAATAACTGCCAAATCCATTGACGCAGAGACTGGTCCAACACCTTGTTCAGCGATATGGCGGTTTTTCGGACGTGCGACATGGTTGTTAGTTCTAAGAATTGTTAAGGCAAGCTGAAGAGCAATTTTTCCTTCTTTTTTGTTACTATGTTTGGTATGGTACTGAAAGGTTTATGCTGGTAGCACCGACGCACCTCTCGCTTGGGGTCATATTGAATTCATTCTTCGCATAATACGCGATCAACTACCTTTCAATTGTCTATTTTTGTAATTTAAGAGATCATCTGACGCTGTCAGTGTGTTTTGGTTGGTAGCCAGATTATATCTTGCCATTCGTTGCAGGTCGCCTTTATTTCCCCTTACAAACGCTATCAATATTCGCCACATTGACTTAAATTTGCATGTGACCCCTACAACCGTGGAGCACGCGTATATACGAGAATTTTTCAAGGGTATTGAATCTCGAAGTCTCCCCTGTGATTGTTAATCGCTCTGATTGGTCAAAATAATGCCTCTGTGCTTTTCAAACTCGTCTACTTGTAAAAGTCTTGGGTGTAGATAGATCTTCAACGGGATGTCTTTAGCTATTTGCATTACACTCAACCCTTTTTATTTGTAATCTGTGTTGTCTGTGCGTGGTTCGGTACATTCAAAGCCAATTGCTACGTATTAACGAAAGCAGAGCACTCCTGACATTCGTCCAGCTTTTTTGAGTTTTTTTTTGAATCGAAGTAAACTCTATCCCCAAGCAGGCAAGCTTAATTTACATACGTCAGGTTCAAAATGACAGAAAAGTAGCAAAGGACACAATAAGGAGCTCCGTACCGATGGACTGGTGCGCATCCCTGCTTTGCAATAGAGACATATAAACAGCTCCTCCCGTTTTACAAATCTCTCCGAAGTTGCAGTAAGTCATCGCTGCGTGGTATTACCGAATAATGAACAATTTTTTGGTCAGCTAATATTTCTTCCATAAAAGGGGCATGTTTTCAATACGTTCCCCCCATATGCCATAGTGCTCTTTTTGATGTGTCAGAAACGTCCGCAGGTAGACGCTTCCCTGAAACTTCGATAGCACTATCTGAAGCTGTAAAGGTTGTGTCGCTTCGACAGGCGTTCAAGAGACACTGAACTTCAGTGTATCAGGTATCATATGGTCTTTAGGCAGCCACTGTCGTATTCGGCTTGCAGCTCTCTAGTCTTACTTTATGTGAGGGTTGCAATAATGGAATGACGACTGAAGGGTTAGCTTACCGTCTTGGTGACATCTATCCAGACTTAAAGTCATGGATGGTCAATTGCATAGTAAGGCAGTTCCTTGATACATCAAATGTGCGTCACGTCCGGATTTTCTTATCCGAGTCTGGCATTACACATATCCTAGGTATTCCTTATCACCGCCGAATTCTGTAACAGATAGATTGTTGGAATTTACAATGAGGAAGTTGATGTAAAGTCGATTAATCCTTTTCTGTTCTTTGAGCAGCAGATGGGTTGGTTAATGTTGGCTTCATTAGTGTTGTAAGAAAACACCTGGGCAGTGATGGTGGATTCTCCTCTGGAGTTTTTGGAGCGAACGTAAAGTAGTACCTTGCATATGCCTCTTCACAGACGATATCTTCGTGAGAAAATCCTTTCATGCATTAATTGGTATGCTCAGTATAACAGTGTGTCACACGCGTGACGTACGGACTCAGGTAAGAGAAGTGGGTTGTCACATATTTGTGACACAGGTTGTTGAACACTTGAATGCATAACTCCACATCCTACTGATGTTGTTAGTGTCATGGCTAAGAGGCTAAATCAAAGGTAGATCTGCAGATTTCTGCATATTGCTTACGCATAAGTCCATAGACATTTTGTGTTACCTTTCAGTCAAGCCTGCGGAACTATAGTGAGTTCTTCAGTCGAGTGGTGGGTTTCTTCTTGGTGGACGACTATCTACGCCATACTATGCCAGGCTCTGCAGCAGGCGTAGGAGCCGGTGCAGCTGCAGCGGCCTCTTACTACCAATCTTATCTGACCGATCTGTGGGGCTCACTAGTGCCCCGGCTGACCAAAATTATCGCTCGCAATGCCTCAGGCTGCACCACCTCTGGGGAGTTGTTAAGTCTTAAACACCATTGTGTGCTGTTTGAGAGGACTATGGCCAACCTCGGATTTCACACGGCTGGACTGAATGAGATGGTGGAGACGGTGAGGAGGCAGTTCAGCCATCTACTTATTGATCAATGGAAAAACCGGTGAGTTTTGCGTCGGGTAGGAGAAAGGTTCAGCACTGTATAGGGATTCATGCGTTTCAAGTGTCTCGATTGTGCTGACTGTTCTAGGATAATATTCTCCCAATCTGATGGTAGCATCCATGACGCTCCTTCGATTTGATAGGTGGATGGGTCGGTGCGACCCACCTGAAACACTAGCTACATCCGGCAATGATACAGCTCTCTGCAATGACTTAATGTGTTAGGAAGGAATAAATGGAAAGTCTCCAAGTTTCCAGAACCAGGAAGGTTCATTCAGCATCAACTCTGGCACATTTCGCTTTCAACCCGAACTATATCGTCGGATACTGAATGTCCCACGTAACCGATTAGCTCTTGAGGTGACAGGGGAAGTGAACCTGGAAGCGGTTTCGTTATTAACAGAAAGGCGTAATGGTTGAAGAGCAGTATGTCGGAATTGACTCACCAATGGCTAAAAGTGACTAAAAACAGGTTTTCTTCTACAGATTCGAGGATATTTTTAAGAACGACAACTACACCGCAATTAGTCTGGAGTCTGCATCCGACCTAACTCCCGAACTGGCTGCCTATCCCTACTGCCAGTCGGCAGAATTCACCTCGCAGTCCTACCCCCGCTCCCTAGTCTTCTCGCCCATGGTACCCCAAATCTACGCCGCGGTGCGTGACTACATCGACGCCTCGGTCCAATTCATCGCTGGGCCCTCTGCCGATATGGCCTGGACAGAGTTAGAGGACTCCTTGAATCGTGCCACCAATGTCCTTTTCACTGACTGCCTCGCCGCTCTTCTCAATACCACCCTGGAAGCAGCAGAGAAGAATCTGTTGCGACTCATTCAACTAACGATCAATTTGTCGGAGTTGGAAGGCGCGTGCGAACACCTGCAGACATACTTACACAAGCATGCCAGACCCAAGTTCTTCTCACTAGCATCAGCTACGACCGCTGTGGTTGAAGATCAGGATGATGAGGTGAAAAGATGGTAGACTTTTGTTATTACTCTTGCTGAACACTGCAGCTCTCGAGGTTATCCTTTAACGCGTTATTGGACATTACCGACCCGGAAGTAGCTTTATTACCGACGCATAAGGGATGTGGAAGGTTAGTACTCGGTTCGGAGTAGACTCGAATTTCCTTTAGCTACGTGGTTCCATTCTCTATAGACGTCATCATTGGGGCTCTTCACGGATACTTCCGTTTTGGTTTTCCATCATCTTAAAACCACCAGCCAGTCACGTAGTAATTTCGCTAATTTTGGTGCACTTTCATGTACTTCCATGGATCTACTCGTTAAGTGGTATTGGAGTTGCGTTGTGGGGCTTAGCTCTGCCCATAATGCTCTGCAGCAAGTGCATTTTCTGCGTAAGCGGGTGTATGTGAGACAATTTATCCAATAAAACAATGTAAGGTAGCTCCACATAGATGTTCTCTACTGGCGTCACAAATGTGTGACGTGTATTCTTTATTAGTTTAGGTTAATTGATTGCACAAAATTGGGCTATAAGCAGACTGGTTAGGTTCTAAAATGACAAAATTTGTGTAGCATGTTCTCGATTTGAGGATGAATATGTTTTCACAAAAATGGGTTAGCAAGGATTGCATAATACGCGTTGTATAGCCTTGGAAAGTTTTCTAAAATAATTCTTTGTCCGTTGGATCAGCCATTTTTATAGCTGGTAAGTTATCATCATTTCCTGACCAGACAGGCTTGCTGTCAATATCATTTTTGTGCATTATTTTACCTCTAGAGGCCAAGGGAAAAAAATCTCGTCTCCAGCGATAACCACCTGATATCTTTTCACCTCTTAGGCTGTAGACTTACTAGCCCTGATGACCTCACAGCCCGACGAAGTGCAGCCCTCGCGATCCCACCTCTACGGTGTCTCCCTTTTTCGTGACTGTCGAGCACGTGCCGAAACCCAAATATACACCCATCTGAACTCGCGTATTGAGGAGTTCTGCAGCCTTGCCTCCTACGATGGTATCTTTGGGGGCCCTGGGGAGGGTATCCTGCCCCTCGATCAACTACAGAACGCCTTGAGCGAAAGTGGTAGTCTACGAACCAGTGAGTACATGGTCGACATGATGGCTTGGCTGGGCTCTACTTTCACCGCGTTCACCCACCTCCCTCCCAAGGTGGCTCACACGGCTTGCATTTCAGCGTGCAAGTATATTGTGAAGATCCTTCAGCGCATCCTCATGGGCCCTGAGGTGTGTTTTGATTGTTGTCATTTGCAATGTGTGTTCGTCCTTTGTCGACAACACGTATCATCTCTGGGACTAATCACTCACCCTCCGTCATATTAAAAACAGTTGACCAACAAAATTTGTGGTATTTGCGGTTGTTTGTGCATGAGATGCGAAGCATCGATAAAATTGGCGTCAGACTATCGACACGGTTCACCACTCCTTTTCTGTCGTTCTGAATCGCCGATTTCATATCGTTAGAAGTTGGTTGGGTCTGTTGGGTGTGATTTGGGCTTGCCTGCTGTAGACACCTCTCGTATAGCATTTTGACAAGGAAATCGCAGTCTTGTTTAACAAGAGTGATAATGAAACAACTTATTTGCCCCTACGTCATCTGGGAAGGGAAGGTAGTGGTACCTTTCATGCACGAGGGTATCCGCAAGGCCTGCATTAAAAACAAATAACGGTCAACTTGAAACGCAGTCGATTTTTTCTTCACTCCTTTGCATAAATTATAAAAAACGCACTACTGAAAATGGATTGTTTGCTGACTTTTTGACTGTTTTTTTGGTAAAAAGTAGACTGTTGTGCGTATTTCAACGAATATTTCGTTGGATACATTTCCAGACGAGTTGCTTACTGCCCCGTTCTAAATTTCTACAATGTCAAGTCACAATCAGGAGCCTGTACTCGCTTTGTGTGGAATCGACTGCAGGTGAAATTGTTCTCCTTGAATCATTTACTTGCTGAAAGACAAACAATAGGTATGAATGACGTTTATTTAATCAGTATGCCTCCACGATTTTATCAGAAAGAGCCATTGCCAGGGAAGAAGGGCAACACAAGACCTCGTACCGCGCAACCTGTATGCAAAAAATGTTATTTGAGTTTGATATGGGAGGCACTACTCCACCTAATCTTTCCTGTCATTAGCTACCGTGGTGCTACTATAGGCTGTCGTGATAGGCAAGCGTGATCTACGTGCTAGTATTACTACTGTCGCTGCTGATAACAGGAACGCATGCTATATGTGGGCCACTTCAGCCTCCACACTTTCAATTAAGACAACAAACAATAATTTTTGGTCATGAGTGAATGGAGGTACCAAATCTAAGCCCTGGAGTATCTACCTGTGCTCATTGAAATCTTTTTTTCCAGTGCAGGTAGGTGATGAAATGCTCATCCGTGATCACACGATTGGTTTGAATGATTTCAAATTTTCAAGGAATCACTAACCAGCCGTGTTTCTGTACGTCACTGACAATCTCGACTGTGATAGTGGTGGTGGTCCCAATTTCGGATGCATATCCAACTGTCTCGCCGTTATTCAGTGTTCAATCTGCAGGTGGAACACTTGCTCGTTTGACGGAATTGCACTACAGGTGATTCTCCATTTGACATCAGTGAACAGAATCAGCCATGGAGGTGTGGAATCTTGAGATGCTGACTTACATCAGGTATCCTTTCTATACCTGATTAATCCTTCCACTGGCCTCTGCAGCTATTACTTAGAGGCTGGAAATGTGTACAAAAGGAGCTGGGAAATGGTTTTGTTGCTGCTTAATTCTTGGTCGTAACGACAGAAGTCCTGGTTCTATCCGAATCTTCCCCCTAATTCTTCAATAGCCAAAGAGGAAAAAGACTCTCCACTTTAGGTTTCATCGGTATGTAAATTTTACTTTCATTTCTGATAGTCTTGCCAACAGAGTAAGTGAATCACATCTGTTAATGTTGAAGAGGATGCAACTTTCCCAGTCATGTGTTTTTTGCAGGGGCAGGTGAAGGTTTCCCCGTCCTCATATGTACTTATATTTCAAACAATTTGCAAAACAAAAAAACTAATTTACACCTTGCTCTCTTGTGACTATTGGTTAACCTTCCCTGCACACTCCTGGCTGCTCCGAGATGAGCTGACTTGCATTTAGTGATTTGTTGCCTTTGGAGAGTTCCATTTGCACACAGGCGTCAGGTTACTAAGGTGTGGTATCGCCTCTTTCTCGCCTGTTGTAGGCTCTGCGCATTGCATGGGAAAGTGCCTATCACCAGCCTCCTTAAAACGTTCTCCCTCCTAAAGGGAAGCAAAAAGTCTACCTCTAAACATGTCTGTTCATATTTCATTTCATATTTTCTTAATGTGGGATGATGAATTACTCGAAAAGTGGACGCATTGCATTAGGAAAAACTCTCTAGTCTTGAAAACAATGAAGAAGTATGCATTGTGAAGATCAAATTATGGCCATGGCTAAGCTATGTGATGGCTAAACAATTGGTTAATGCCTGCATTGAATGGGCGAGAGAAAAGTCGTGGACACTGAAGTAATGTACTTATTTGTGAACAGAAATGACTTTTGGATGTATGGTAAGCATAGCATTTGCTATCTTCGAGCCATCCACTCCGTGTGAGCTCTGCCTCCTTGAAATGATAACTGCGCTATACGACAGTGCAGGAGAGAGTTTGACCTTGCATACTGTCGCAAATCTACTTTTCTGTGGAAAGATTTGTACCCCTAGCTCAGTCTTCGTGTTCTCTTGACAGTATTTCCCAAGGTGGTATCACCTTTACTTGACTTTTGACTATTACATGTCAAATAGACAATCGGGGAATAAAGGTGAGGTGGAGCTGCGGGTAGCCCAAGCTGGATTATTGTGGCTATTTTGAGGCGACGTTTTGCAACGATTGGATTCTTAGCAAGTTCGTACTTAGTTGGAAAGGAAATCTACATTATACGCTTTATCCACTTTCATTTTTGATGGACTGAAGATGTATCAAGTCGTCTACAAGTATTCATTGCATTGTTGTAAGTGGCTTTTTCACGAACGGCTTCGAGTCTTTCAAGCTCGGTATCGCTTCAGTACTGATCGCCATTCTAAATCCCTGTTGTAACCCGTCTGCGGCAGCTCGCAACCAACAGAAGTGGACACACTACTGGCAATGTGGTGCTCAGGTCATTTTACACGGCTCTATACGCCCCAGGGGAAGGAAGGTAGCTTTTCTGTAAACTTGGAAGACTTTTTGCACTGGAATGAAGAGCGTAAATGAGCTTGAGACTGGAAGGGACGTATTAGTATTAGTCATGTAGGTAAATAATCGGTTATTTCTATCGTATAGGTGAAAATGGTGACGGAGCCGGCGCTCTCCCAAATGTTGGTTGATTTGGCGGAGTGTGATAAATTTGCACGCTCCAACCCAGTGCCGGGCATCGATAAGTCCATCCTCCTCCTTATCTTCAATGAGTTGCGTCAACTTCTCGAATTGGTGCGCAACAATGACTGGAATGTCTTCTTTGCCAATTACGGCAAAACCTCCGGTAAGTTTGACTAGTTCCCCTTAATGCTAGTCTCAAAAGTTCTTGGAGTAAATTTGCGTACTTGGTTAGCAGAGGAACGAGAGCTCCAAATTTTTTTTTCCTGAGCCATCGCCAAAAGTTGGTTGATTGGTTGTGGATAGAGTACCATAAGTGGAGTTGTACCATGCAAATGGAATGAAGCATTTGAGCGACAGGTGTTTCGCCATCCATCTGCCATTTCAGCTAGCTCTTTGGGGTACTACCTCCAGATAGTGTCGTGTTTTTTGGGCTCACTGTCTTTTGTCTTGATATAGATAGGGTACGCGGGTATTTGTGACAAACTAACATTTTTTTTCCTGCTACTGTGTTTCCTTTTTTCTACCAAAATCCTCTTTGTGCCTTGGTAAATCTATGCAATGGGAGTTCCTTAGCAAGGGCTATTATCAAATCTTCAGGAAAGGGGTCTTTGTGTACTTGGAAATAACGTATCGAGTAGTCAGAAGTAAGTTTTGATGTGGTATTCGGTGCACTACCAAGGTATGACTTCTTCTGGCCTGTGGTGACAAAAGAGTAGGTAATTTCTCTGCAATTGTACTTATGCATCAGGTAGTAAGCCATCAGTCAGACATAGTACGGTCCGGTATGGTGCTACTTCTCTTCTCTTGGTGAACCATCACATTGGAAGCGGTCAGTTTCATCTGATTTATGTGATTTGGGCCTATCTGCTTCACGAGTCGAGGTGAAGCCACCACGGCAGCTGTGCGTTTGGAGGGGCGGTGTGATGCGCGGTAGCAGGAACTTCCTGGCTTGAAAGACCTTTGTGAAAGTTGACTCTGGTGTGGAAAATTCTTTGTTCTGCATGATGGTGAGAAATAACATGTCACTATCGACTAGAGTAGTTGACGATGATGATGTCATGTGTCGGTAAAAACAGTCATGTTTAAGGTGAATGATGACGAGACAATAGGCTTGTACCGACATCAAGTTGAAAGGGGAAAGGTGGAAGAAAGAAGAAGTCGGGGAGGGGAAAGTAGCGGTAAATGTAAAGTGGATGGTTGTCTTGCCATAAAAGATGTCCAGACGTTTGAAAGTCCATCAATTTGTCCCTCACTTCTTTCAAGTTGCTATCAAAACGCATCTTACGCCATTGATGGATGATTTGCTGACTGACAAAATGATCTGGGATTTTAAATGGCTTTGTATTGTAAGTTGGAACGAACGATCCAAATGATTCACTCTTTATCCGCTCCTCTCCACTTCCACCTCACTATTACCTCATGCCTGCAAGACCGTGTTTTGAAGGTGTGCGTACTGTAGACGTAATTTCTCACTACTAGTTGTGTCCCTGTTGAATGAAGGTGTCAGTAGCGCCTCAGTTCTCAATTATTATCTTTGAATGAATCGTTATCACCGTAATTAATATTTTTGTAACTGTTTCTGCTAGAATTTCATCTCCAAATTCTACACGGTAAATTTGACATGACACTTTTGCGACTTTTGAATGTGATACCAAGTAGACAAGCTTAAATCACATTCACTTGATTCATACGATTCTTGAAGATACGAAGACTCAAATTGAGCAAAAGGTGGCGGCGGGCACAATAAAGCGAACCTTACCGTCTCGATAGGTTGATGCGTTTTCTCTGCATCAAGAGACGAAATCATATTTCAAATTAGGTCACAACACGACTTTCATTTCCGTTGCTGGATCCTTGATTATTCCCAACAATCGCTTCTTTCTCAGCGACTAGCAACCCTGCTTTGAATACTCTTACCACGACAAACAAAAAACAACCGTCCATCTTGGCTCCACTGCATTCAGTGTCTCACACCACTAACTCCATGACAAAATCGGTGGGGTGCGTTGGCTAATCACATATCCTTACCCGTCTAATGTCCTAGCGGCTCTATTAACTCGGCCCTCACCTTTCTCTTTCCTCCAGGTAACCCATATGAGCGCGTGACTCCGGCAGCAGCAATTGCACTGTTGGAATGCATTCGTGAGTCGGCGAAGCGACGCCACAGTACCCCCTCCTTCCTTCTAGTCGGCTCCTCAATGCGGCCAAGGCGAGAGCACCGTCGACGTCTCGACGACATCATTCGTCAGCTGAAGGATCTGCAATCCGCGCCCACTACTTTCAGACGTTTCTAGGCATCCCTCACTTCATATACATTCCATACTATTACAGTTTTGCTCATTTGCTCTATCTTTGTTGAATACTTTTCTTTATACCTAATGGTCGAACGTCTCGTGTGATGTTGATGGTGGTGGTGAGACTACTTGGTAACTTTGAAGGCAAGGAGTAGGGTCTTCGTGAGGGTGAGACAGAGATCACCAGGGACGTTTGTATCAAACCGGGACTACTAACCTCTTTTTCTCAATGGCCTTGGAAATCGTCGTTGGTGGTTCTAGGATCTGCCTCTCTATCTCTCCGAGATTTTGTTGACTTCCTAGTTAATTATGCCTTAAGAATGTAATGCCTCATTTTAATACATGACGTCCGTCGATCCGTGAATTGCTTAGCAAACAATGTCCCTAACTCTGGGGGCAGTTAAACTGGGAGAAGGATGGTTACTGCTGCCGGTTTCGTCACCTCTATACAATCCGGCTCCCACTAACCAATCAAAATTGGGGGTATGCGATAATGATGCTGCTGTCGAAATTTCAACATGTCCATTTGGCGGTCTCATGCAACGCGCATCAGGTGGTTGTGCCTTCCTAAGCGAACGTTTTGTTCCTTTGATGGTATATGTCTGGAGTCCAAAACACCCTTGCTCAGCATCTGGGAGCCTCCCTTTCCACTTCATTTTCAGCTGCCAGCTGTCTATTGTAGTTATGTAATAGTGTTAGGATGAAGGGGAGAAAAGATAACTGCAACATCAAGGCAATTCGAAGACTAGAGAGATGTACTGTCACTTTCCCATCGCAACTTAGATTACGAATACTCTCACTAAAAAGATACATGGACGGAGTGACTGGCTCTGCTTGTGTCGTTTCTCAAGTACATGAACGATGAATTGGCCAGAAAAGCGTACTTGGAAGAAGTGAAGGGCACTTTGACGGGCTTCAAAACGCTTCGTCAGCCGTTGTTGCAAGGCACGTAGTTGACAGCCGCCCTTTTCACTTCTACCACCAGTTCTCCCTCCCCCTTCTTTCTTCCCGCTTCCCACTTGATATCATCATCGTTCATCTTAAATAATGACTGGGTGCTTTTTTGACACTTGGCATATTCATAGCTAAATGCTTTAGTCAGTGTTGGCACCGAATTCTGCACCATCATCAAGAACAAGGGATCCTCTTTAATCTGATGCACCTTCCAGTGCTACGTTACCATCGGAATCAACCTTTGCAAGACACATTCAGGTCGGAAGGTTTCAACGACCGCTCATCGCACCGCACCTCACCGTCTCCGAACGCACAACTTCTGCGATGACTTTAACTCAAATCATGAAGTAGACAAGCCCAAACCACACCCGTCGGATGCAACCAACTTGTTACACTATGCGGGTTCAGCAGGAGAAGAGAAAGAGTACCATTACAAACCGTGTCGTGCCTGGCTATTGGTCTGTGACCTAATGCATATCCACAGTCGCGGAGATTTTACCGCCACGTACACCACCAGAGCCCAAAAGAAGTTATGATCCAGAGTTTTAGTGAATGCCGCATCACCTTTTGTGGCAATCTGGCAACCTTTAAATTAGTAAACAAGGGAAACTCGCCACTATCTATTGTCACATCTTTCGGAACCCACGATTATGCTCTAACATTGACACCTGACTGAAAACCTATTTCCTGGTGCAGTGTGATTTTCAGTGACAGTTGAAATGACTCTCGAATTTGATAGAAAATTCTTCACTGATTGCACACATATCAAAGGCAATGGATTTGTAAACTCGTTCTTGAGGCTTTCAGAGGCAGCGTGGTCACTACCCTCCACAAAAGGTCTGTGCTATGCTACTTAGAAGGCCAAAAAGGTAGTCCTATCTTCAAACAGTGAAATTCAGTTCACATCTTCAAGTTATTGTCTTCAATAATCTGCTTACCACATAGTTTGGTAAAGACAGAAATTAGGAACTTACAAATAACACCTGTCACATATTTGTGACGTCGAATAGAAATAATGGAATTGAGATTTTGTATATACGCAACGTTTGTAGAAGAGATCTCCATCGCAATCACGGAGACACATTTACTCAATACAAGCAACCGTAATCATCTGGCAGAGACATAGCTAACGCAAGAACTGTCGAAATTTCTCTGCTGGTAAGTAATGTCCGCCTTATTTGCAGGTGGCCCGGACACGTTCAAGACCAAGGTAAGTAGTGATTTAAGTGAAATCGGCCTTTCCGGATCTCATTTTAGGTGCTCCACGATCTATCAGTCTAGCAGCTCCTTCTGCATGTCGATAATAAAGATGAGACTAATCGAGTGAGTTATCGGTGGTCACACTGTCTACGCCCCTCTAAGAGAACAAAAAAGGAAGAACACAAGATCTTACTGTTAGGTGGATGGATGAATTCATCAGTTGTAAGTGACTGAAGCAGTGTAGTCGCACTACAAAATGACCACCAAAACAGCGAGGAATGGGTGTGAGCACGAACCCCATTAGGGGAGATGCTTAACCAGAGCAACCAAGAGAGGCGACCTGGGAAAAAAAACCAACAAGACCTCTAATATTATTAAGGTGGGTTCACAAGGTATGGAGCGTGTGAGTACATGGTTGTTGGATGGACTACTGTGCTTCCAAGATGGACACCATTCTCACATAATTAGGTCATAATGAGTGGCCTTGACCTTACCGTGATTGCTAGTACACATGGACTGCATCTCCACATCATTTTGGTCAATGAGGATAACACACCAAGAAAGTCTCTAGGTTGTTAAATAGTTTAACTTCTGGACAGAAATTTCTATAACCTTGAAACAAAAAAAAACCTTTTCTGGGATTGTAAATAATCCCATCAATGTGGTGCTTGCTACCAGAGCCTTGACGGTACGGTCGAAGTTAAGCTCTCGGCTGGGCAGGGTCGTCGGATATGGCTCAATTTCATCAAGAGATTCTCATTCATGTGACAACTCTAAGAAGGCACAGTCGGGTTTGTTTATGTGTGTAGTGGAATTATGTTTGTTTTAACCCGGTACCTGCCTATGCAAGCTCTCTCTGCCAGGTGACAACTGGAGCGCAATCATTCAGCCTTTTTTATGCTCGTCGATGATCAAGTCACCTTCACACCTCCTTCCATTGATAATGACTTCAGACACAACTGCGTTGAAAGCAAAACTTCGAGAAATCTGTAAATAAGGCGATATCTACAGCGAATCGACATAAACACTTCACAGACTTTGCGATTCAATCTCAAAGGCATACAATCAAGCGAGTTAGGCATTAACTACCAATAGACGAATCGCATGTGAAGTTACCTCCGAATGCCACAAAAAGGGGCATAGGGGCGCCTTTTTTCTACTGCTGCCTCTTGCTTGGTTACATCAGGAGAATGACTTGCCCGTGCAGTTCCGACCTGCGGACGAGGACCCAAGGGGTACCAATCCCCCTCGAGTTTCCAAGGACTAAGCCAAATAAGTAGTTTCCTTTTGTACGGAAGGGTACCAGGAGGCATGAAAAAATTATCACTCCTTGAATCAGAGAAGTTACGATCAACTTTGCGCCAAAGAGAAGGAGGTGCCAAGTTGGTCTATGCTGGGGAGGTAACACTGATTAGAGCAGTTGGCAACGTGCCAAGTGCCAGGAAAAATAGTCCTATTTAACGCAAACGATGACGAGACAAGTGGTTTACATCGACATGAAAAAGTTTTGGGACCTCAATTCTAAGCAAAATTGGTTGGCTTTGTGTGTGGTGGGTCGTATATAATTGAACCCGACATCTGTCTATTCAGTACAGTCTGACACACACCTCAGATGCCTGCAAAAAAGGCATCTTTCTGTGAAATAGAACTAGTCAATCAGTGGAACAAGAGTTCTACCCTTACAAGAAAACACAAGACTTCATACCTCTGACAAAAAAAATATTTGTGACTTCAAGAAAAGCGACGCCAATACTGAGATGCATTAATGAGTGGGAAAGAGTCTAGACCAGGTACTACCAAACAAGAGGCCTTTTTTCCCATTACTCCTAGGCTGCACAATACTGAAACAGAATAAAGAATTAAAGACTAGTTAATTTAAAACTTTCGCCATTCCGAATATTCTCACCTTACTTTGGCATCGCAAATAGTTGTCATATCTTCCTCATAAATATCTACCAACCAATTACACTGGATGGTATTACAAAGACTAGATAGGATGAGTAAAATCCAAAAAAAAATCTGGTCTATGGTGGTCAACTTTTTTCAGAAGTCATGATAGTGAGCCTCCAAAGCTCAGAAATATTAATAACATGCAAAAAAGTGATTTGCACAGGAGGCATTTCGCGAGTACGTGTTCATTTCTCCTTTCAAGGGGAATAATACATTTTAATCAACAGTTGAAAATCAATTAAAGGAAACTGAGAGATATTTACAGAAGAAACAGGGAGAGAGAGAAACATATTCTCTTTACACTCGATTCAGCTTTGTCACAATGAGTAATCGAAGTGCCTGATCAAAACCGACACACACCGCCAGTCCCATCTTTTCTTTGCACCAATCCAAACTGGCAATGGGCTGGGAGGCTAGGGTGATATTTTGCAGCAATTCAACCTTTCCCATTACACCTTCAGCCACCTCTCTTTCCTTTTCTCCGTCGCTTGATGGCATTTTCACCATTCGCTGACGCTTCATTGGGTAGTGATACTTCCACAAGCACAGTGACCCATTCCCTCCCGTAGTCATGAAGATGTCACGCTGTTGTGGCAAATGTCGCACTTGCCATACAGTCGAATCGTGCGCCTTCTCTGTCAATGAGGCGAAACCATGCTGTGGATGTTGTGTGCGCATATCAAAGACGTGAATCCTCGACTCTAACGTAGTCGCTACTAGCTTGTTCATGTCTATGTCCTTCCGATCGAACTCAACCGAGCACACTCCATTGCGCACATTTGTCTCCCATCGCACGCGCATAGCTCGGAGGTCGAAGAGCTTAATATCTCCATTGTCGTAGCCAGCTACAAGGCAACGATCGTGGATATTGTAGGCGTGACCGAAGGCTAGGGTCCAGCAATCGCGTGGAGCCACCACCGACGTGTCACCACCACCCTGTTCATCACTGGGCCCTATGGTGACTACAGGAGTCTTGGCTTGACGGGGGTCCCAGACCTTCACACAACCGTCGCGGGAGCCCGTGGCGATCTCAGGGGCCCCTTCACCAATTCCTAGACCACCTACACCATCAATGGCGTTAATTATCTCCCCGTGAGCCTTGACAGCGTAGAGTGGAGCATCCAGTCGACCCCCGTCGTCCAAATCCCAGATGGCCATGCGGCCATCAAATGCTCCTGTGGCAAGATGAGCGTTAGGAAGACGAGAGGCCCCGAAAGTGCAGCATTTGTAAGACTTAGATTTCTCCGCCTGGGAGAACAAAAAAATACTACTTATGTAGCAGTTAGGTAAAGTGGGTGAAAAAGGGGAACACACCTCTAGGACGAGTTTGAGATCGGTAGCCGTGACGTCATAGATCTGAATTTGCCCAGTGTCACGTGGATTGGAACCAACCACGACAAATTTAGTGCTAACTGGAAGCCATTTGCAGTCAAAAAGTGTGTAGTTTAGGGCTTTATGCAGATGGCCGATAATTTGAGGCTTGTCCATCGGAGCTGGCACATAAACGGAAATAATAACAGTTAATTAAACAGTTTAAACTGAACTGGTAACGAATTATGAGCATAATCAAAGGCCATTAACAACGCTTTTGCTCTGCGATCGCAGAGTCTGTGCTTTTCGTTTGAGAAAATCCACAAAACTTGAAATAATTTGCGAACGTAATTTACGCATTGGAGTGGATTCGAAACAAATAAAACAAGACATCAATAGGCTAAATTCAGTTAGATCACTGAAAAACAGGTAGATACCAAGTGGATTAACACATCAATGGTAGAATGAAAAACTAGTTTATCAAAGTGATTTGCAAGGTTTTTAAAGAGTGAGTGCTAAAAACGGGCACATGGTTTTTGGTCGCATGGATAAGCAGGTAATGATTAGTGAATAGGTCATGCGCAACAGATAAAATGCATTTTCATAAGATAAAAGAGGAACACGAGGTATGAAATAAAAGGAATAGTAGAGTCTTGCTAGCATCTAAAGATGGAAATATAATGAAACACCTAGTCGCTGATTTGGGACGAAAGGGCTTTAAGGAAAAAAACCACTTCCAGTGGCCTAATAAATTACGTGAACATTCTGAAACAGTGGTAAGAGCATAAGGAAAATCCTAATCGGCGACATACCAGAACATCACACGCGTTAAAAAGCCAAGTCGTACGGAATCAAATACCGTTGCCAGGATATTGAGTGGTTAAAACGTAAGATGTACGGCTATGATAAGTTTACCAACTTGACTAGTTTTAGGAAGAAGTCAGCTATTTGGGTGATAGGCACGTTAATCAATCATTAGAGGATTCATGTTTTTTCGGAAAATTTCCCCAAGAGGCGTGAATTCAAAGATTAGAGGCTGAGATATATTTGCAATTTTGTAGAACATGGAATCTACTTAAAATGTCTTTTGGCTCTAGCGATGCAATCATTTTGTCCGAAAAAGAGACCTAAAGAAACGTCCTTAACTGTGTGAAAAGTGTGTGCATACCAAAGTGAAAGAGGCTTATATCAAGTCTAATATTTTATCAAAAATGTTCACGATATTCAAAGAAATAATTGGGAAGAACATAATCAAAAAATACTATGCGAAAAATGCATATACGCAAATATACAACAGAGATGTATTTAGACTAAAAGGTTTTTAATGTATAGTAAAGCAATCGAAACGCTTTCGTCGCTAAAAAGTGGTGGCGCTCTTCAGGCACATTTGGAATGTCAACCAAAGCAAACAACTGTCATAAAACGGTGCCAATCTACCTGAGTCTGATCAATATTTGCACTATTATTCCCAGTCATTGCACACTCGTATGCGTGTTATAGTTTTTCAACCGTGCTTCCAGCCCGTCAAAGCGTGTTTACTGGCAATGAATAGTCTTCGAAAACAGTATGCATTCATACAACTTCACGCAAACCCTGTGATTTAATGAAAATTTTGAGGGAACGCATATGGAAAGAACAATTTAATTGCCATCCTGCAAATTCCAAAGAACAAACTTTTAGAGCACCGTAGAAATGCAACCACAAACCGTGCCATATAACGTCTTTATTAAAGATATTTGCAACGTTGATACGCACATCTTTTAAAAAAAATAGACATGTGATTGCGACTACCGTTTTTAAGGCGCTTTTATTTGTCTGAGTCCATTATTACTCAGTTATGAACGAATACCATCTGTGAATTTTCTTGGAATTGACTACACTATAAGCAGTAAATCTAATATTAAAAAAATTTTAAGATTTGGCCTGTTTAATCTTTTAGCAAACTGGTTCTTATGCTCGTTTAATATTTTACTTTTTTGAACTGATTGTCTATTTGTTTTAATCCCTCTGCGGGCTCCTTTGACTGATTTGTATTTTCATCCCTCACTGATTTTCACTGGCATGAGGAATCAGTACCTCGCTGCGTACTAGCGCAATTTTGGCAATTTGAATTACACTCAATAAATCAAATTCTTAGTTTTCGTACTTGTTGTAAAGTGGATTACTATGCCAAATAAGAAGAAGAACAAGGACAAAAACAAGCAGCAAAAGCTTGCTGCAAAGCAGTGGTGAGTTTCATGAAGGGTTAGTAGATGTTTTTGGAAAATTGGTTTACTATTTAGTAGCAATTTCTTGTACCTGAATGTGCTGTTAGTCGACACGGAGCCTGATTTAGTGTTTCCCTGATTCGCCTTATCTTGGTTTAGTCTTTGAGGAAGTTTTTATACGAGACCTGTTTTCTCGTTCCACTTACACTACTTGAGTATCTACTTTGCGGTTGTGTATTATAATTTAACTACTGAACCTACCAAGGTCTTCAAAATTATGATTACCTGTGATGTCCCTTTTTAGCAATGGAGATGCTGGCCAAGCCAATTTGGTGAAATCTTACTCCCCTCCTCTTGACCGTGAAGCCGAAGTTGATGAATATCCCGAGGAAGAGGGTATTTTGGGCAGTGACAACGATGAGCAGGAGGATCCGCAGGATTATGTCAAAGGTGGCTACCACCCAGTCAAGATCGGGCAGATGTACAATGGGCGCTATCACGTCGTAAGGAAGCTTGGTTGGGGCCACTTTTCCACTGTTTGGCTCTGCTGGGATCTCGTTGCCAAGCGATTTGTCGCCATGAAGGTAGTGAAGAGTGCCGCTCACTACACCGAAACTGCACTTGATGAGATTAAGCTTTTGACCTGTGTTCGTGATGCTGATCCGGATCATCCGTTTCGCAATAAAACCGTCCAATTACTCGATGAATTTAGAGTTTCCGGAGTTAACGGACTTCGTATGTTTACGCCCCTTTCTCTTATATCCCTTTTACGTAGATGTTTGTATGGTTTTCGAGGTCTTGGGTCACAATCTTCTGAAGCTCATAATACGCTCAGGCTATCGTGGCATTCCAATTGAGAACGTTCGCACAATAATTAGACAGGTAGGCCTTCGGTCGTCATTCTGAGGTTCCCCTTTTGTGCCTTTAGCCTGTATAGTGATGTTTATTATTTTAGACGCTTGAGGGGCTGCACTATCTTCATGTGAAGTGCCAAATCATCCATACGGATATTAAGCCCGAGAACATTTTAGTTGCCATTTCCGATTCAGCTGTGAGGCGTCTTGCTGCAGAATCTATCGACGCTCAAAGACGGGGTGCTAGGTTATCAGTTTCGGCTGGTGAGCTACGTAGTATAATTTGCCTAATCTCTTGTTGATGTTAGACTGGTGAGCTTTCAACTTCGAAGTTTCAGCATTTTAGCTGAGGTATTCTACTGACTTAAGCTTTGTGAATTCTTAACAACGATTATGCTAATTTAGTGAGTACTGCTCCCAAGGAGGTGATGCTTTGCAGTAAGCTAAGTAAGGGTCAGAAGCGGCGCATCAAGAAGCAACAGAAGAGGCAGCAGGCGCTATTGGAGCAGGAATTTGAGGAATTAGAAGAGATTGAGTGTCGTGAGCAGGAGCAGCGTCTTCGGGAGATGGGGCTTCTCTACCCACCCGCTGAGGGCGACACGGCCTGCGTCGACAATCCCAAGTCGTCCACAGAACAGCAGGATGCGACTGCAGCAACTTCGGCTGTCGAGGCCGAACCCTCTGCTCACATTCTTCCTTCAGGTGAGTTATATTACCGCCATAACCCTCCCCCGTGCCCCACGCAGCATCTGGTTCCCTTAGTCATTTGCTCACCTTGTTAGCTGTCTCCTTTCATCTTCTGCTTCCTGTCTTTTAACAGTCGGTGTTGTCTTCAGCGCTGCTGTTTCTGCGCTTAAGAGAGCCGCCAGTTTTATAGCTGCCTCTGACGAGTCTGCCACCTCTTCCATCTCGGCTGATAACTGCGATTTCGAAATGTCACGCAAAGGCGTCGGTAAAGTGGTCGTTCTTGGTGACCGTGATGGTGTTGACGAGGGTGAACCTCGGTCAATAATCGGACGCACCATGCTACCCCTTGCACTCTCTATTAGCCGAAGATTCTCATTGCCATTTGGACGATTGAATGCACGGCCACACTTAGTAGAAAATTCCGCATCTCATCGTACGTGGATATCTTTGTTCCTCGTCTCTTTGTGAGCGGTGTGGCTAGTAGAGTGCTAAATTCTTTAGTATCGGCTTAGGCTCTTTGCCGGATTGAAGGCCATGAAGAGGTGGTGTCGGTGGGCTCTTATCAACGTCTGATTCTTTTCAGGCAGACCAGTTGAGTTTATTTTGGTTGTGTATGTCTATATCCTCGGAGGATGGCAAAGGCAGGCAGCTAACGTGTGTGGGTGCATAGGCATCTGCGTTATTGCAAGTATAGGCGCGCTTACAATCGTTTTGTCAGCTACCCTGCTGTTTGCACTGCTCGTTGGTTTTGTGAAATGGCAGTGTTATCCGCCACCCCTCTACCGATTGTCTCACTGTTTAGTTCTGACAGCGTATTTACTATTCGGAAAGTCTCCATTGTGCCCTGTGTATGCATGTTCGTGCACGAAACAACCACTGCTTCTAACCGATCTCTGCGCTTTATTGCTCTGTTAATTGCCTCTGTGCTGGGGCAAATCTCTTAATTTTTTATTTTGCTCCCCTAGAAAACTCCTTATCGATTTTTCTAGTACCTTCTGCTTGGCCATACGCTTTACAATCGCTCTAATCCTTTTCTTCCTTTTTGACAGAATGCAACAACCGTGAGGATGCATCTGTGCCGCTGAAGACCCTATTCACCGATAATGTACGTTTCGATACATCTGTGCAGTTGTTCGTTTTTCGTCTGCGTTGTTTTCTCCATTTCTTCGATCTGGTGAATTTTAAAGTTGCTTTGACTGTGCCTGTTATGTGCTTTTCACTAGCATGTCAGTCCGATAAATCTAGCTGATTTCGACAAGACATCTAACTCTCACTGATGTGAGAATGAACTTCTTGTTCTTCTCTAGAACCTATCAAAATGCGGTGATGTTAGTGTGATTTTGTTAAGTGGAGCAAAATTTTATTTAGAATGAACATACTTAAACATGTCCCTTTACATGATTTGTTAACCGTCAGCCTGTGCGCGTGTGCCATCTAGCTGGCTGCGTTCATTCCCACTTTTAATCCTCCAGGATTCGCAAAATGACTCCGGATCGAAAGACGCCATTCAGAAGGCGGAGTTGGAGAACGCCACAACCTCGACCGATTCACTTCTCCGGCCGGGTGCTGAGACCTACGGAGGGGGCAACAGCCGTCCTACCGAGGTCGCACTAGCCAAGCGCGCCAGTATGTTTGTCCGTCCGGTGACTGCAAACGGTGCCGCCGGATTCATTGACAAGCGTCGATCTCTTCTGCTGGAACCCATTTTCAAAGAGCCGGACGCTAGCAGGGAAGTTTGTCCTATTGAGGTGAAGATCGCTGATCTTGGTAATGCCTGCTGGACCTTTAAAAAATTCACCGAGGACATTCAGACGCGCCAATATCGAGCTTTGGAAGTACTCATCGGTGCGGGCTATAGCACACCAGCAGATATCTGGAGTACCGCGTGCACGGTATGTGCTGTATTTCAGCTTCCTTCTAGCTTCATCTTATGTCTTGATGGTAATCTAATTATGCATGGGAGTGCGTTAGTGTGCCTGTCCTGTTTTCATGTAATAACTGGTACACCGCCAGTAAACCGTTCTTCCACCAGGTCAGCATTCATAGTTCATATGTACCTCCCGGAAGCAGGCTCCTTAGTTCAATCTCTCAGAAAAGCATAGTTGGTGTGAGTATTTAGGTGCCCTCTCTCTTCGGATAATTGTGAGTGATTTATGGTGTCGTGGCCATGGACTAGCTTTAAGGATTTATGTGGTAGCATTATTTTGAGCTGGGTGCTATCCTACTTTATTGCCGCTCGTCTAGGCTTTTGAGCTAGCGACCGGCGACTACTTGTTCGATCCGCACACCGGAGAGGAGTATTCTCGGGACGAGGATCACCTTGCACATATCATCGAACTCCTGGGCCCCATCCCACGCTCCATTGTCGCTTTAGGCAAATACTCCCGCGAGTTCTTCGACAAGCGCGGTACGCATTACTGCGCTGCATTCTTTACTAGTTTTTTGTCATTATATGCTCACACTTCTACGTGTTCTTTACAGCCTGTCTTCGTCACATTCGTGTGCTGAAGCCCTGGGATCTGCTAAGCGTACTAGTGCAGAAATATGATTGGTCGCTGCGAGAAGCGAAACTCTTTACATCTTTCCTCGAGCCTATGCTCGCCTACGACCCCAACCAGCGTGCGACGGCTTGGGAATGTCTTCAACACCCCTGGATCACTGGCGCACCGGCTGACTTTCTGGAGGGTCAATTTTTTCGACATCCCTGCCACCAGGTGCCTCCTACCGACACCGCCACTCTCCTCCAACGACCTCCGGGCGCCACACTCAGTTCCACAGACGGCGAACTAGGAGTCGATCAACTGCTTCCCCACCAGCATCATCCCTGCACGGAGGATGATGAGCTGCAGCAGGTGGGCGAGTTTTCCTACTTTTCTCAACCCCCTGCGCATTATATGTCTCCATCGGCGCAGCCTAGATATCAGTCCTACTGCGTCCATCCCCTCGATTTGGAGGAGGAAGGGGAGGCGGGGGAAGGCAATGTCTATGATCTCACACCCACACCGGCACCCCAGTCCGCCTTTATCCAAGTAAACCTTGCGGTCACTCCTGTTTCCGTTTCATGTGTTCACTCACTTCCTTTTCGGTTTGGTTTAACACCACCTTGCTGCCGTTGTCAATACTCCTGTTGTTTTTATCTGTTAGTTTCATTAATATTGGGCTTATGGCAATGTGTGCATTAGCGTCTCCGCATTTATTTGTGTACGTCCTGCATGAGTGTGAGCGTATGCGTACTAGGAACTGCTTTGCATAAATCATATCGGACTTTTTTCTCTTCACTGTTCTTATCATGATGGCTGAACCGCTCAGTGATCCTCTCCAACGGCTTTTGTAATCTTGTTCTGTCCTGTGGCATTCACAGTCCTTTTCCTTTTCTGAATGTTTACTGTACAGCTGTCGAGAACTGTGATGTCCGCAATCTGATGTTGTTCCGTGCCTATTTAATGGCTGTTTTGCAGCCTTTGGTCGCCAAGCCTCTCGTTTTGGTAATTTCGTCACTTGCCTGTTTTCTGAGCTTTATATCCTGCATTTTAGAGCGTTCCAGGTGGTCATTTTACGAATGAGAACACAAACTTCTATCCCTATGGCCACTATGTGCACCCCAGTCCGAGCAGCGGTAGTGGCGGTGGTGGTTACATGACGGGTGATAGGATGAACTACCATGGGGGTGGTGGCGGTGCCAGCAGTGGCGAGGCCTTCTCTGGAGAGGGTTCCGGGAGTTCTTCTTCGGGTTCATCGCCTTCCGATGTTGATCGCTATCGTCTAGATTACCACGAATCTGAGTTTCATCGCCGCCACCACCACCACGGCTTTGACAGCTGCAACTTCGCTCCTCCCACCGATGATCCGGAGGCTCTTCGGTTAGCCGCCAGTCTTTCACAGAACCAGAAGAACATTATCGCACACGTCATGCAAGCCCTTGGTCCCGAAACGGTCTGGAAGGGTCTGCTGGCTGGAAAGAAGCGCCAGCAGATGCAACAGACCGCACCCAATGCCGCCACTTCCTCGACTAGCAGTATCAAGGCGGAGGATAGGGAGATAGTGGTAGACATGGAGACCGCAGCTCACCTTGACAAAGGTGGTGACGGGCACAATGGTCATGTATCGGAAGAAGCAGAAGGAAATGACATATCTATGAGTAACGGGAATTGCAAGAATGATGCTACTCTTACAACCACCTCTTAACTTTCCTCATGTGGTCATCTCTTTCCTCACTTTCAAATGTTTTAACCTTGTCCACTTCTCACCAATGTTCCGTTGCCATGTTCACTATCCATCTCCATTTATCTCTCTGTGTATGTGCTCTGGATTTTGGCACACTTGCGTATTGCTGTTCGCGCCTCCAACGAAGATCAGTCTTCACAAAGAGAAAGAAGATGAAGAAGTTTAACGCAAACCATTCGATCCTGTCCATTCATCCGTCTATCCGTCTCTGAGTCTTTCTTCAGTTTAACTCTCATCAACACAAGCGTACATCTAAACACCCCATTCGTCCCCTAATGGACTTTTGTTTTATAATGTTGGCTTCGCTGACTGCCCAACCCGCCATCGCGTGAAGTTTTCCTTATCTCTTTCGGCACCTGTGTATATACTGCAACTGCTCTACACCTCTGTCCACTCGCTCGTGTGTCTGCCCACAAGCCAGTCGTAAATGCCACCGGGCCTGTGCCTCCCCTCTATTCCCTCTCTTTGCGTGTCGCTGCGGTCTCCAACCCTCTTCTTGTCCCCCACCCCCTGTTAGTCAATGCGTGTATGGTTAGCTTTGAAAGAGAGAAGAAAAGGAAGGGGAGACGTTTCCTCATTTCTTTGCGTGCAGGCCAAGCCTCACTCACAATTGCCCTGCACGTGCAGTGTGCGTCTCTGCTCCGCACCTCTGCAGCTAACCTGTCCGTTTCTCATACCTGCAATTAAAACTATTATTTTTCTGTGATCTGTTTCGTTTTACTGGTGCCTCCTTGCGTGTGTGTGTGCTTGACATCATTTGGGCTCACGAGGCTGATTGGTGATTTAACACTGCATCACCGACGGCATGGGCTGTTTACTCCTTCAACTCGCCAGAAATTGCCATAAATGCGGGTTAAATGACCACCTAGACTTTAAGTTGCTGGCGCCAGTCGCTCTCTAGACATTTTGGACTTGCCTATCACATTTGTCAGACGTTCAGCTTAGATAGGTCAACTATTAGAATGGGCTATCGAAGCCGTGTTCATTGCGGCTGTTCTGTTGCAACCCCGAGGTGTGAGCCGGATGACAAAAATTAAATCAGCTGGTTGCGATCTTCCCGGTAAACAGCGCTTGGCTGCCCTGAGTTGGTGAGTGCCAAACTTCTCCAGGCCTAATCTGTTTGGTCACGTGTCTATGTGATTCAGGTCACCTATACCTGCTGCCACTCCGCGATTACTCATCCGTCTGACCTTTTTAAAAGGTGTGGATACGTAGTACTGACGTTGGGACGTGCATTACGTGTCCTTCAACGAAGCCTAAGCTGCGAATTGGCAATGCAAATAACCTTTAGGTGGGTTTTTTCTCCTCCCACCGAACATTTGGTGATATTCCCAAACGTGGGCAGAGCGAGGTAGGCACCTATGAGCATGCTTGAATGTGTGTATAAAATGATTAGGGATAGAATTAGCATTTGGCAGTTTGTTAATTCATTCGAATGACGCTACACTTGGGTGTTGAGCTTAATTGCACTTACTTCGTTGTTAAGGCGGCGGTGGCGGTGGTAAATGAATTCAAAACATTTGACCGCAAGCCCTTGAGATCAATCATGCCAAGAGTGCGTTCATGTCAAGCCAGGTTACAACCTCTAGCTATGTGTGTTTGGAAGAAGTTTGAAGCAGCTGACAGCCTTCTAGCTTGGAAAGTCTAGTGTATTTTGAATTTTACTTTGCTTGATTCTTTTATCCGTGGTAATTTGTCAACTAATCGACATGCCACAGCGGTTCTTAGTGCCAGTAACTGATTTCTTGCCCGCTGGTAACTTGATTCATTCTCTGCTTTGTAGACATCGGGTCAGGTCTTGTGTTTAACTAATTGGTTCGTGGATGGTGCTGGCTCCCGTGAGATGGGACGCTATACTGTGGCAGTGCTGCGCACTGTAGTAAGCAGTAAGTGTGACCTACATACGTCCGCGCTACCACTGTTACTTTCCCATGCCCAGGCCACGTCTCCTGTGTGGGACACATGACCTCTCTTCCACACTGGTGATCAAGATGTCGCACGCAATATTGGTAGTGTGTAGGTGTGTGGCTACATAGACTTTGATCCCTGGGCCCATACTGTTGCAAGTAAAGTGTACCCAGGATCTTGCGTGAAGTGTCACCCCAACGAAGGTGGTGTCAAACCTCAATTCATTGACCTCTATCGGGTAGATGATGATAGGAAGCTGAGGTGCTGTACTAGTGCCGTGCCAAAGGGTCTAGTGAGGGTAGACGAAAAGGCGTGTGGGGCGCCTACCTGCTTCTAGATGCTTGATAGCTGATGAATTGAGCCCACAAACAAGGCGTCACTTGCTTTTCATTAGATAGAAGATTTGATCGCTTGATTACGCAAGAGGTGGTGTGTATGTGTGTGTGAAAGAGAGAGCGAGTGATGGGGACAAACTTGCGAGCAGGTTCACATTAAGTGGTATCAATGGCGTGATCCACACCGAGGTCACTTATGCATGTGGTAGTACCTGCTTCGAGTGATTCGTCACTCCTTGAATTAATTGACATTGGCTTACATGCGAAAATAATTTCACTGCACAACAGAATCACCAACTCAGGTTGACATTTTGCGATCACGCATTACTGACACTTTTCTATCGCTCCGATTCCAAGGAGAGACCAAGCAACCGCTCGTCAATACAGCCACTCTAAATACATGCTGGGTATAACAACTCGACTTGACACCTTGTGTTTTCCTATTGCTGACACTGACAGTAAATATGTTTACTTGTGAACTTTCCATGCAATCGTGATGTGTTGTGCTAGGCCCATTTGAGGTTCACAGGTGCTGCTAATCTGCAGCAAACATTGCACACGCGCACCCTGTGATTGCTTGTAATTCAATTATAAACACGTAGAGGGTGTACAATGTTAATGCCCTCCCCCCCCCCCACCTCCACCTGCACCGTTGGCACGATGTAAAGCATCCACGAGACAGGAACTGTTTTTATTGGTATCGCAAGCCAATGTTCACATCTAGTTGGCTTCTTTTTTCCTCCTTTCTTAATAAGGGAGTGTAAGTTGTTTGTAGTTGACCCCTCGCGATTCCACGGAAGCAAGGCTTGGGTGTAAGCACTGTCACGGATATCCTCTCTCCTTTCCTCTTCACCTACAATACACGCGCCTTTTCAACACGAGGGATTTGTAGACACTTCCGCAGTGCTAAAGGGCCCTATTGCCTGTCAAAGTTGTTTCACAAGGCCTCTATTCGCCCTACATGCCAAACCTCGAGTACCCTTGTCCACCTTCAATCGACTTTAATGCCTCTTTAAAACGCCCTGCATAGATCGGAGCAATTTCTCACTTCGGATGGCCTCCGTGAGTCGATTTATCGCCTTGGATTGCCTCTTGTTATGCCCCCTTTATAGTGAAGAAATGTGTCCGGTAATGAAGCTAGACCATTAAACGGGCTTTTGGCTTATTTATTTTCTTTCTCAAAAACAGCTTGTTGATACACCAAAAGGGGATTAGTGTGAAAAAACCTGGCGTCTTTGTCACTTGCTGATGCGGTGTGCTCAGTGAGTCGGTTCAAATGTGTCACCCAGCACGTGACCAAATCACGGCTAAAATTGACAGGTCTTGCAAAAATGGAATTTTCCAGGTAAATAATCACTTGCTAGTGCCAAAAAAAGTTGGCACCTCCATTTGTCTGACGCAATCGCTCCCATTCATGCTTTCTTCAAAATGCAACAAATTGTTACCGTCAAAAGGGGAGAAGAAAAAAGTGATTCAAGGCTATCACCCCCTTTCTTTACCCGCTTAAATTGAGCTGTGAAGTTCATCAGTATAATTTGCTCTGTCGTCACGTTTTTCACCAAGTAGAGACGTGATGGCGGTGGGACCATCTGCAAATCTAGTGATCTGAAGTTACACCCTCAGTTTATTGGAAATGACAAATTTATTTTCTCGATTTTTAAATCACCTCATATTTTGAGAGGACAAAAGGAACAACGAAATTTGATTTGAGCATTGTAGCTTGTCCACGGAATTCTCTGTGGTCTGTCTAGCCTAAGCCAACAGATCACAAATCACAAAGGCGGCAGGAAGTGTGCAGAGAACGGGTTGGTGTTTTTATAGCTCTTAATGACTGATTTTCGCCTCAGATAGATAAAAATTAAAGCGGACCATCATGCTTCGGAAGGGAGAGGTGGGCATGATTCCATCATGGATGTTCAAACTTACCCGGATCATTCAAATTCATGATCCTTCGTGAGAAGGTTTGCTACTCTGACGATACTGCGCTTTGTGTGATCTACGTACTACCACTTCCACTATTCAACGCGCCTTCCCTTCCTTCCTTCCTCGTGAATTCCGGGCTCTGGGCTTGCACGGACACAAGTGAAGTGATCTTGTGGCCTTGAATTAAGTGCCACCTCAACGAAGGTGGTGTTAAACCTAAGCGTGTTGACATTCACTAGGTAGATAATGATGGTACGCTGAAGATCTGGACCAGTGCAGTACCCAATGAGGGCGGAAGAGGAGGTGCGTGGAACGCCTGCCTGCCTCTGGGTGCTGATTGCCAGATGGCTAATGAACAGATAGGCAAAGGTGAAATTGTAGAAGAGGCAAATTTCCCTGTGCATATGGTGCGGAGGCACAATCTTCGAGGAGTATTTGTAGCCCCAAGATGTTATCCCATGCTAGTTACCTTATCGATTTTCCCTCTTTTTTACCGATGAAAGGTGCCTCAGTTGTACTGATACCTATTTCTAATAACAAAGTGGCTTTGCAGGAATTAGTTCAACGGTGAGATCTGTGCATGGATTTACCTCAACACTGCGTAGAAATCAGAAGTACAAATCAGTTTTTCAACTTTACTTTCCAAAAGTTCCGGCTTGGTTTAAGCGCGCCAAAAAGGTTGCGCCGTATTTAATACATAAAACGAGAAATTTGTTTTCACAAAGGAATAAATCATTTTGGCTACTATAAATAGATTGCGGCATAAAATACACATGAATACGTAATAATTTTTGGTGTTTTTCCCATTCACCTCTGCTTTCATACCCTTGGAACGAACAGACCTGTTGGATGGGTACAGTTGATTGTGGTTATAAGGGTCCCGAGGTGGCCTCCTCATCCTCAACCAATGGCGTCCGCTCAGTCACGAGGTCCGCCTATTACTGACTGGTTCTCGCTTTGGAGGTTACGCTCGAACAAACATGCATTACGAACAAATGCATACATTTCAAATGCTTTGCTCAGGAATGAGTTGGAGGTAGCATTTGAACCGCTCTGAGATCGCGAAGAAGGTGACTTTGTACCTTTCCACAATGCTAGTCTTGGTAGAGCTCCAGTGGTAACCTTAGGGCAAGGTTGATGAAGTCGCTTCAAATTCCGCACACGCACAAAATTTTTCGGTCTTACTGTAGCCTGACGAAAACCAGGCCATGAAGATGTTTCGTTTTTACATGCAATTTCCCATTGGATTTGAAACGTAAATTGCTAGGGAGGGATTTTCGGTTTTTCCGATCTTAATTTTACCTTGGTTTAAAAAGGGAGAAAAAACGTTCTACTTTTGGACAACTCCATCTCTTCAAGGCCAATCACAAGTTTGTATTTTTATCTGGGTTCTACACCATCATCAGGTTCTGGAAATAGAGAGGGAAAAAGTGCTCCTAATGATAAAACCGATCTTTCGTCATATCAGCTTCCCTAAAAAATGGCGGCTATGTGAATGAAGGTCGCTGTTCTGCCTCCGGCTGCTGGCGCAACCACCTCAATAGCCTGCATTCAGAGCCGGCGGGCGGTTGCTGAGCCACTAATGGGATCAATCACACAGGGAATGAGTTGTAGAAGTTATCACATCTCTAATCCTCCCCCATTAAGTCGACACAACGCGGAAATCTGGTCGTTGGGAGTAGCGTTATTAGTTAAACAAAACAATAAAGTGTTTTCTCCCATCCATGTCGTTTAAAACAAAAGCAATGACTATAACCCTCGCTTAGCCAAAGTTTAGCCTCCGTCTCTGCGACTACTCTTCCCACCGTTTGACTAGTGGCTAGACCGATCCTCTTTTGGGGCATCATTTTACGGTGCGTTTTGCACTCACTTTTTCATTTACTTTTTCTCTTGTTGCTGACAATACGTACCTACTAATCACTGTCGTCAACCTCGTTTTAATGCCATCTTCTGCAGGATGTTCACACAGCGAATTTACACTTTCACGGTGAGAAATGGTCTCGAGTCCCCTGGAGAAGCTAGTTTATTGGTCCGACTTTTTGAAGGGTCTGATGAAGGGGAGGAGTTAGTGAGGTTGGGGAGTTAGAAAGGAGGTCGCTGTTGTGCCAAATGCAGTTTCATCCAACTCCCCCCCCCCACCGCCTCACCTCGAGGGGCTCAATCACTATCGCAAAACCTATTAAAATGCAGTAGATTTTATTTTCTCCATAGCATCTCTTCCTATGTCTAATTAGCAGGTAAATGTATGAAGAGATGAGGCAAAGTTTGACCCAATTTCACACTACTTTTTATTTTCCGGTTCAAAAGTGAGAGCTTTGAGAAAGAAAATGCCTTTTATTTGCTGTCTCGATTACTTCTAAATGCTTTCGAATCTGTTGCACCATCATCAATGTGATGTCATTGGAGGTGTAAAACCACTTGTGTTGGTGCCACCCACGTCAAACACGCCATATTAATCTCTCACTTATCAGAACGAGTAGAAAGTGCTCCACAATGTCACTAGGATCCCATGGTTTAAAATTTTTCTACCTTGCCCAAAATGTGGCATCAAAAACGTATCAAAAGATTCCGCGTCGTCAATCCCCATGACAAACTATTCAATAACCTAAGTGCCACAAGCATAGCAACCAGGAGGTCTGGGGGCAGGAGGCAGGACGGTGGTGGCGGTTGTGGTGGTAGTGGAAGCAGAGAAAATGAACGCTCCCTACAGGTCGTGGCAAAAGTTTCCAAGTCATTCAATTTGTTCACCACTTCCCTTACCGATGTTATGACACGGAGCGCCGACTGTCTGACTGACATGTGATAAGAAACACCCATATATGGTAAAGTTAGGCGTAAAAACATATAATTGGTTAACCTCAAATGATCTCACTCTCCTGATCCCACAGGAGTACGCCCATAACATTATGCTTCTCTTGTTTCCGTGTGGTGAGCTGTACACACAGTTGTCCTCTTGTTAAGCGCCCAAGAGAACCTCAACGCGTCTCAAACGTGTGCAAGACAAACTTCTTCTTCCTCGCCTCCTTTGGAAATGTTTTGAGGTACCCCTCAGCACCTCAACATTTGCTCCTGTCAAGATCTGCGCTTTAGGATGGGATTGGATAAAGTGAGTGATGCTGTCTCTTTCCGTCCTTCATAATGCCCCTGGTGGCATTTCTGCGGTTGGTGACCATCGCGCCTCCCTCTCCTTTGGTATTTGACCATCACGTGCCAGGTAGACACGTGAGATGACCTCGACAGTTGGAAGGTGAAAGTGAGGGGGAACCGGAACTTCCTAGGGTGGATACATGCACTTTTTTAAGGGGAGGTGGATGTCGTCTTCCAGAAACAAAGTATTACATATCAGCAGCACTCACAGGAGCGCCTTCTATACTCTTGGGAGAGACTTTCACCTCATGAATGTTATAAATGAATAGGTTTTTTTCCGAGATTCTTTTATCCTCAATTTGTCTATAAAAGATGGCACACGAAAGCCATTTTAATGCCTTATTGCCACTTGTGAGCAATGGTGTGACAATTACGATGATCCGTGTGCTCGCTGCATCAAGAAATCATTGACGTCTGCCAGGAGGAAGGAGAGGAGTGAAGGGCACCAGCAGTCGTTTTATTAGAGGTAATAAATGTTAACAGCAAAGTGCTCAAAAATAATGAAGAATTGTGAGTGGCACCCTTCAATATTTTTTAACGATTTATATTATCTGTTTATCTTTTTTTCGAAATAATGGGCAAGGAACTTGTACTTCTCTCTTAAATTTTCATTACTAACAGAGATTGCCTCATTTGCACAACAAATCGGTACTTTTATCTCTCTGCTGAGGGAGACAGGTCAGGTGATCGTGGAGCGATTTGTCATTTTTGTTTTTATTCTTCTCCTCGTAAAGACGTAAAGTCAGGGAAGGAAAAAAAGAAGTCTCGTAATGACCTTCAACATTGTGGAAGAAGCAACGTAGCCTCTCTAAATTGCAGTGGATTTACCAGTGGTGCTCTTTTTCTCACCTGCCAGTTTGGATTGATACTATCCGCGATGTCTTAACTCCACTATGAATTGACCAGGGGCGCAAAAATTTTGGACTTTTTAAGGACTGAAAAAGTATTTTTGATTTTGGCGGTCGTTCGGACGCATTAACAAATTTGTGATTAACAGCAAATCCAGAACGGTCGGGGTAAAAAGTCAGTTCTGTACCTAGAACCGCATAGGGGTTGCCACCGCGGAAGTTGATTGCCATGTTATTTACTAGAAGGAATTACAAAAAAATGGATTTTGTTATCATTTGAATAGGCTTTTCCAAGGAGGCTCAGTGACGGTACAGATGTGAGGTTGTGCGCCCTAAACTAAAAGTGATAATAAAATTACTTTCAAATGAGTAATTACACACTTTGTGAATTTACTAGGCCCCTAATTGGCCTCACAAATGAGGGATTTTATTCTATCCGCTTTGTCGTTTTCCGGGTCAGAGAGGAATCTCAAATTTATCCAAGCTGACTCAGCTCTCAACGCACCCCAAAAAAGTACGCAGGCTCGTTTTTTCTGTTTCCAAGTAGTTACTAATTTTGGACAAAGGGCGGACAGGAAACACCAATCACATCCGTGCTGAGCAGTGACCTTCAAATCCTCATAAATATCGACTCATCAGGCCATTTAAATGAGAAATGAGGCTATTCAGAGACGAAAAATAAAGAAATTAGACAAAGTATGCTAACACCTTTCAAAAATGTCACCTTTTAAGTGAGCGCTACTTAAAGCAGCCACAGTCTGTTCGTCTGTGAGAATGACGCATTAAAACAAGCGATGATGTCGAATAGGGGCCGCTTAAGAACTGCGAAGTTTCCAAGCATTAGGTCATATTCATATTGTAATTGGTTCTAAGCCATTTTTCTCCATTAAAAACACTTGATGTATACTTTGGAGGGGAAGGGGTTTGGGGGAGACCATTTGAATTCCACTACTTCTTGCCTCTGTGCTAATAAAAGTAGAGTGACGAACCGCTTTCCCACCTCTATAAATCGAGTAATTGCTCACCCTTTCCAAATTGATTTTAATTTCCTTTCTGCATTCAGCAATATGCATTTTTTTCTTTTCCCTAATCTTCGATTAAACCAATTTGTGCTACGTAGTGGCTATGGTAATTGGCACCCCGTTTAAAGGTGGTGTTTTTGGTCACCTCATAACTCTTGACCTCATTGATAGACTCTGTTTTGCGTAAATCACGTTAAATTTTGGCGCACATATTAAGGGAAAGTGATGAAGGCGGTTTGTTAAGGTGATGTATTTTTAATTTGGAAAGCACTTTTAAAAGTACCCTGGGGTCATTGAAACCGCGACCTCTTCCGCCTTCTGAGCGTGGGCTCAGACCATAGTGGAGTCGCAGACTTTAGATGATTTTTCGGCTTTTTTACTTTTGGGAAAAAGGGGTGGAAACAAATTGACAATTTGCTTATAATTTGTGTGAGTTTTTACTTACTGGATGTTTCCTCATTTTGGCGCCATTTTTGCGAGAGCCGTACACTCCAGTCAATTGAGCCATTTTACAGAGCATAGTTAGCACCCGCTACCACAATGCCAGTCTATTGCTGCATAGAAAGATATTTGACTTTCGGTTTTTCCTTTTCTTAGTAATGACGCTTCGTCTTTGGTAATTGTTGCCAACCCGACCAAAAGGGATCGAAGGTCTGACTTCATTGGTTGGATGGCTAACCTTAGCATCACAAAGGGCATGTAACTGTTGCCTTTGGAGACTGACAATACGAGGACTGTGGAAATCCTGGAAAGACATTCCCCCCCTCCTCCTTCTGATACATTCATTAACGTAGCATTTCACTTCTTCCAGTGGACTTTTGAAATGTACCGCCTATTATCTTCCACCTCTTTGTACTGCTTCGTAGAGGCATAGCCTCCAGAAACCCTGGCTGAATTTTCAAGTACCCTTATGCTATGGATCACTGCAAACACCTTCACACACCAATTTCACGATTGGCCCAAGTTCACACGATGGCTGGTGACGGCCGGAGTCAACAAATTACCCATTTAAACTACACATGCTCCTCCCTCCTCGATCTACCAGCTTTGATTGTAGTCTCCGTCGCTCCCCACCCACCATCCTCAGGACTTTGTAGAAGGTCTACACTTAATTTGTTTTAAAGACAGATGCCACGAAAATGTGGTAAATCTTCTTAATAGGGGCCACGTTAGCGTAACAAGCAATTATGCAGGAATAAATGACTGTTGTAAGATAAAAGGTGTCCGAAAATAATGCTTTATAAAGACAAAAAATAAAACATCGAAAGTTACTATTGCCATCTAGCGTCGATTTTCTCTCATGTGAGCGGTACTCTTTGAAGTACTTCCAACTTTGAGGTCATGCTTAAAAGTACTTGATGAGTTTCTTTTCTTTACCTCTTTTTTCCTCCGTTATTACTTCTTTAACGGAAGCATTCTCTGCGGGCACTGCAAAGCATTATTTGGCAGCGTTCCGTGTAAAAAGAAATATTAAACTTTTGTGCCTGAGAATGGGGGTCAAGTAAAGCCTCCTTTCTTTAGTTGGGATGGGAACTTGCAGAACTTGAAAAAGAGAACGCCCTGTGATTCCCATAGATTTGGAGAGTGCAAGAGAGAGAGAGAGGGGCTCCACTCGATGAAATTCACTGTGATCTATCTAACTGCACCGCTTTGCTACTACGTAGTTCACCGCCTAAGTCATCTATTGTGACCCTGCACGGTGTATGTGAGGTTACCTGTTTTAAAGGTTACTGCAATCCAGTGAATAATTCTTGTGGAACATATTCAAGTAATGTGAATGAAAGGATTGGAGGCTATCCCACGCCGAAAAAAAACCGAATTACAGTGATTCTCACTTCTAAGACGGATGGACAATAGACGTCAGTTAACTGCGACCGTCTGGAGGCCAAATCCTCATTGTCTTTTTTAACTCCTCTCTCTGAGATTAAGATAACTGTCACCATTTTTTGATTTCTCATTTTCCGATCCCATTGCACTTGAGAGCAGCCACAGAAATTATGCAAGATTCCCTTTTAGTCTGTGCCAAAAAAAGAGGAGATGAAACAAAATGAAGGTCTACTGCTCCCTTAAATACAGTGAGAAGTTCTCACTTTGTTATCGGACGTCAAAGTTCTTCGAACCTTTACTGGAAAACTTTTCGCCCTCTGCCTAGTTTTTTCGTGTTGATCAAGTGAACAAAATTCCTCACGTATCTTACATTTCTGTTTCTTTTTCTTTTCCCAGAGTAAAAGCAACTTTATGTCATCGAGTGATCAGGAGGGTTGGTGGGAATTTTATGACTGTCCGACCTCTAATAATCGCATTTCTAAGGTTCGGTCCACTTTGAACCTGATGGATGTGATAGGAGTCTGTTTGTTTAAAATGGTAAGGTGCTGTAGCCCATTATCTCACTTGAAAAAGCGGTTGAATGGAAACTTCTCTCTCTCCTTAACAAATAATATCTTATTGCATGTTATCAGTGAGTAGAATACTCAAGGAGTGACGTATTTTGCGAACCTTGAGAGCAGGAATAATACGATTCCTGGGAAGGTAAAGTCGTGGAGGTTAATCAAATGGGAGAATATGGAAAGACCATCAATTGATTCTTCGTTTCTTTCACATGCTTTATAATGATGCACCATTGAGAGAGAGAGGGGATTGTTTACTAACTGACGTGTAGTGATGCTATTATCGCCTGAATGATGTGTGCCACCTTTTGGCTACATTTGACAATCATTGAGTGGATAGACAAGATAGGTGCGAGATAAAAGTGAGGCAACGGTGACCAGATTGCCTTTTTAACTTCTTAGTTATTTTCGTGTGAAACAGTTATTAATACTTTTGTATTTTTTCAGGTAACGTTTATCTCGTGGAGGAGGGAGGGGAAGGGAGGGGGCTAGAAATTCACGAATAAAGATAATGTGAGTCTAGTTTGAATGGCAGCAAGAGGGGACACATCGCTTCGCCTTTCACCTCACATGTTCGAGAGTCATTGAGGCAGAATCTGGAAGCGACTTCTGAGTACGCTAATTTGGGTGGGAGGTGGTGGGGGTGGAAGTGAGACGGAAAAAAATTTTAGTTGATCTACCCATAAATTTGGGAAAAATACCTGAAAAGGTGACTGGAAGGAATCATAAATATCCCTTCGTGCCTTAGAGTAGGTGAAAGGAGGCAACATTTTTCTCTCACATTCTGTTAAGCTGAAAACCAATCGGTCGGGACTGCGCGGATTTGAATTGACGCTACTGCAAGACCTAGAAGCAGTGTTGCGTAGTGAGTCATTGAAGAATACACACTTCTAGACGCACATAGAGACTGGTGGAAAGGGCGAAACCACAAACAGCGGTATTTCTTTCATGGTAATATAAAATACACAGTCTACAACGTGCGACAGTTTGAAGCGCTTGAGACGACATGTGTGCCAAACATTACTCATTGGGATTTTGTCAAGGCGATGAGATGAATGAGATAAGACATTTTCTCCCACCCACCCACTTTTCCCTAGGGTACAAATCACTTAGAAAAATAAGTTGTGTGGTGCTATTACATTACCCTGTAGGCTAATTAACTAATCATAAGTTTCCTTTGGAAGAAAAAATGGACATTTTTCCTTTCATGCCTTCGAGGCAGAAGGTATTGAGTGGGGGAGACTTATTTGACCCCCAAGTCCATCTGTCGTCCGTTACATTTGCATACATTCACACACACAAATCCAACACGGTGTTCAGTCAACAGACACGTCGAAAGTGTGGGGCGGATTTGAGGGCGTTGCGGAGGCGGATGGGAAAGACTGCACTAGCACAAGTGGGTTCGTTCGCTTGAAGCTACAATGCAAAAGCCATATCCCACCATTTGTCAAGCAGTCAGGCAGCCAATCAGTTAGTCAGGCGGTCAGTTAGAAAACAGGCCTTTCCCGGTGTACCGTTTTTACTGTCCATGTTCGAGTCAAAACCGGGACTCTTCCTTGATTGGCTGTTACAGGTGTCACAAATTTAGCAGTGTCATGTGTCACACCATACTAGTAACTGGTGCGTGTGTGTGTGCCACGAATCACTTCACACTCTTTCACACAGGGTGCCTTACGAAAACAGCGTCTACAGCAGCAACATCACTAAGGGAGTTTGCGTGTGCACAAAGCAACCGGTGATGTGTAAAGTGACACATCTTATGAAGTCTGCTGTGTGGTTAAATGATACTGGAGTGTGAACGTCTTCTTTGTCAATGACAATCCTAACTAGGGTGTAGCTTTTTTCCTCTCAACTTAGTGACAGTTATTCTTCAAACCAGCTAGAGGGTGAAACTTCTTTTTTGGCAAACAAATATTCACAGGAAAAATGTGGACTGCAGTATTGCAGGAGAGCTTTTGGTTTTGAATCAAAACATTACCATTGTGTCTATCACTGGTTAAACCGAACAGGTAAATGTCCGCTTATATTTTTATCATGGGATGCAGAGCTGTTTTTCTTTTCTTTGTTGTTGATGAACTTGTGAGTAGGTCATATGGAGGTTGTTGGCGTTGCAGGAAGTTGGAAAAGACCCCAGCTCTCCTGCACTAAAAATAGATGAAACATGAAGGGTAAGCACAGTGGAGCGTCGTCCAAAGCCTTGAAGCCTCAAAGTAAGTTATATGATAAGCTGTAATGCACCTGAAAAACTAGATATGTGCTTTACAGAGAAAGCCGAGAAGGTTGAGCCGAAAGCAGAGGGCTTGAATGCAGGGTTCATTCCGTGCATACACAAGTAAAAGCACCCATTTTCCCCATTATTTTCCCCCATTCGTTTACTAAACGGTAGGGTAGGAAAAATCCTTCTACCTACCACAAACTTTAAGAGAACGTGCACATAAATTGCCTGGGCATTGCTAAGCTCGACTAAAACAAGCACTAAAGCGTTACATTTCACCCATTTTCAGTCTTCTCTTCATTACCACGGTTACCATGACAATTCTGGGGGTCTTGACTGCATTTTATCCTAGTTAAAGTTTTGTCTTTATTTAAGTTTTTGGCGTAAAAGTACGCAGCGCAGTTTACTTTTCTATGCACACTGGAAGTACGCACCTGTAAAGTAGTTTGAGTTCACGACTAAATGTACTTCAAGGAGGCAAATAAAGGAGAGATAAAAAGCAGCCGCCAAATAATTCGACAAATGAAGGCACTAAATTAAGTGACTTTCTTCTTCACCCTTACGATATTTTATGCCAACTTTTTTCCTCTCATCCCTTAATATCACTAAATGTGTCAAGTCTTCCCGACTCCCTTAGCCACTCGGCTTAGAGATCGGTGGCTTTTAAGGGTCTGTGAAAGAGTAACTGTCCTGGTGCTAGAACGACATCGATACCTAGGAAACTGCATACTGTTGTCCAACCGCGTGACTTGTGTGCCCTGAAGGTCCACACAATTGTACAAAGGTGAAGGAAAAGGAGACAGGGCAGCTGTAGCACATGGAGAAAACCTCAAAGTGCTTCTTTTATGAGACTCCCCCGACAACTTGATGCAAAATGGACCAGTTTTAAGCCATTAGCTGCCTTTAGACCCAAAAAGTGACGGTCATGCCGCTACATATTTTCACTTCACGCGAAGGGTTGCTAAAGCGAATTGGAGAGGCAGACACTAATCGAGGAATTTCATGCCTTGGTTAACCCCATTTTTTACACCGTTTGTGGATGCATAACACAACTAATACTGGGAAGAAAGTTGCTATCTCTACTTAATAACAAAATGTCAAGTTCTTACTTTATTTACGGCGAAGACGCCTTCAATCCGCACACATACATACACACGTATTGTTAGCACATGAGGGAACTGAGGGCTGCTTAATATGCGACTAAGAGATGAATGAAGGGTTACCGTCTATTAGGTGAACTTAATGAAACATGCCAACTCAGCGATGTCATGTAGCGTTCAAAGAGTTCATTATTGACAGTTATGACGAACTTAAAATTTAGTGTAAAGGTCTCTTCAGATCAAAAGCTACCTTCCGTTAGGCTTGATCAGTTAGTAAAGTTGAGATAGTAGTCCATCTGGATCAGGTTTTGCTTCGAGTCACAGGAGACACACATGAACGCAATGCTAACCAGAAACCCCATCTTTCAAGTTTTAAGTCGTCCCTCTTCAAGAGATTCCTCACTATACCTCTATAAGCTCTAGTTCTGATGAAATAGGTGTTTGTTAGCTTGCACTCTAATCCACTGCTTAGATTGACACACATGTCACCGCATGATTGCAGAAGCTCCTGTTCACAGAAGGCGCTGTGGGAACAACCCTGAGTGATTTTTTTGCATGGGAGATTCCTGTTCTTGCACACAGCTAGAGCAAATGCAAAAAAAAATTCATTTTCTTCGTTTGTAGTATATTTCTTGGAAATAGAAATTATTAAAGACAAACCATCTTCATATCGAAAAAGGCCACTATCAACCCTAAAGTACTTTACACTTGAGGAAATCGATCAGTCTCTAGTGCTTTTTCTTTTCTACCTTTTTAGTTAAGAAAATATTTTTTATGAATAAGCATGCAGTGACCTTGAGAATTGTCCAGCTCCTCCATTGGTGCAATCATAGTGTTTACCCTAAACAGGTTTTAAATTCTAGGGGCGGCCGAGATGTAAATTTAAACAAACTTTTGCGGTGTATCATTACACAAAGAACAAATAATGCACACTTATATTTGGAGCCTAAAAAGTAATTACTCAGAAGAGGGTAGTAGACCATAGGATAGTCTGTCAAGCCGCTCATTCTTGTGAGCAAATCACAATATTAGTGATCCCTTATGAAGGAGTGACATCTACATCCAGACCTCTTTTTAGTCGCATTCCAACCTAGGTGTTGACAGTCAGATCGCCTAATATGAAAAAGCTTGATATTTGTGACCTTTTATTTGCCTCCATTTAGCAGTTCTCCCCGGTCTGTTGCCCTTTGTACCAAGTTTAATTATTGTTTGAGCCTAATGGATGAGGCTTGAGGTAAACAGAAAGGCAGGATTGAATTGTTTAAGGTGGTTTATGATAGTGAAACCTTTTCTCATAAGAATGGTATGCATTCGCTTAGTTCACTAAATGTGGTTGTATTATGGGAGGGAGAGACCTCCTCTGGGGAAGAATTTGTGAAGAAGTAGATTGACTTGTCACAGTTAATCTTTGACATTACCCGTTTTGAGTAACAAACCGAGACGTTGACAGTATAACACATTGCCATCGTACCTGTCACTTCTTTAATGTGCATTTTATGCATAAAATTGACTGACCGTGACAGATTTGTAACGTGACAAGAAGTGACGCCTGAAATGTCAGTTGAATAAGCGTACCATTGGTTGGCCCTAGACGATGTACCACTCCGCTACCTACCGCATAGTTCTAAGGCACGCTTCACTTCATCCAAGGTAAGCTACACCTTTTTGCCCCTCTATGTGTGTGATACACTACAGGCGCGACTATTACAACTGGAATCTATCTTTATCCTCCACAGATCTTGATTGTGGTGGAGGCGAGAAGGGAAATATATCCTGTCATCGAAACATCCACACCACGAAAAGAAGTCTCATTCTTACCGCGATACGATGCAAGACCCCGTATCGTCCCCCATCAAAAATAATTGCCTAGAAGAGAGTTAACGGGTGCGGCCTCAGCTATTTCCTCCTCCTCTATGATTACCACCTTTTTCTTCCCATTGGACAATCACATGTGACAGTGAATGGGCATGTTTAATGTACTGCGTGTTTCCCTCCATTTGAGGGCGACTAAATTGAACTCCCTTACACACGGACCCTACCTTCGACCATTTATTTACTTCTTTATTAGATCCGGTTGTGTGCCAAAACGCCTGACATTTTACCTCTGCAGTATTCACCTCTAATTGCTTCACCCTCAACGGCAGATTTCAGCGTCTAGCAGTCAAAATAGGGTAATAGAGGGCACTAGAAAATGCCTCCACAGTGAGATGGGATTGGTGTGGCTATCAAGTTTTTTTTCCTTTCTGTTGCTTCAAGCCAATTTCTAATGCCAGGTTATTTAGCACACATTTTATGGTTCATTGTATGTTTCTGAAGCGGTCTATTCCACACCTAGGCAGTGAAGATGACAAGCAAGGCGCATTAACCATGGTTCTGACTATAAATGAATAAACAAAATGATCGTCAGGTCTTGTCACACATGTCCGCGTGTGTGCGTTTACAGTCCATGCTTGCGTAGTCTGACGCAATTCTATCTTTTTTAGCCTTCAGTCTGACGGAATAGTGGAATCTATGCACCTCATCAATTATCCTTTCCACTTTCTAAAGAAGTAAATCTCCCTGCGCTCAAGTCACACCTGAACTGTGGGAAGAAAAATCTCAAAAAGTAGAACATAAAAATGGGTGATGCTTCATGTACCGTGGGCGAAGAAGGTGGAAAAGTGCGTTGATGAAGTCTCGCCTGAGCCACTGTAAGCCTCAGCTCCAACAAGTCCTTTGAGTGGTGCAAACATTTTACAAACATCCATAAGACAACTTCCATTCTTAGTTAATTGCAGTCATTCAGGATCACTTCAACGCCTAACCAATGGCAGGGATTAGAACTCCGCAGTCCCGGTTTCGCACAAACACTATTCCATATTTCTCTATTTAATAAAACCTCTTTAAAAACGGATTTGTCAAATTGAAAGCAATTAATTTGCAGAAGTCATTAAAAATAATCACCAGTTATTTGGAATTAGAAAAAGGAAGAGGAAGGAATTTACATATTCTTTACAACACACTCGATATCCATACTATCCCTCCTGTGATGAATCATTTCATTATGCATAAGCATAAGTGGCGTCACTTGTCACGTGTAAAGGAAAAGTTTGTACCATCTGCCATTGCTCTTCCAGTGATTACTACCAGACTGGTGGCGGAGCTTGTCAAATGTGCCTTCCTGCTCCCTCTTCCCACAATTTGCCCCTCTCCTCTCCTTTTGCATTTTCATCCCAATTCGACTAGTCTGAGGGCTGTAATTTGGGCTGGTCTGCTACACACAACGGATTTAATTCGCTTCCAAAGTCGCAGACTACTGTCGGATACCTTCTGGTTGAGCAAAGTAACCAGTATGTAAGGCCGTTAAACCAAAGGTGCCTCCTGTTTTAGGGTGCCCCTCCATTTCGTAGTAAGGGGCAAAAAAGAAATAACACAACAAATAGAGATTATAACTCACTTATTAATATTTGTGAGTTATTTTCTGAAATTTGTTAACCTCTTTCATTTAAGCCGTTAAAACAAACTCCCACGCATTATGGGGTCATTGATTGACCAACTGTGGTGTGCTGAGAAAGTTGGAGCGTAGAAGCAACACTCCAGCGGGTATTACCAACCACCACACGCTTTCAAGGTGCGATTCACTTTCTCTCCACAATTCTCTATTTTTATGTACTTGTGTGTTGGTGGCGGACTGCAGGTGGATTTTACTCACCATGAGCTGTTCACTTGACAAAGACCTAACAGCAGTCAGGGATGACAGTCACTAGGCTTTTTACTCGAAGGTGTACAAATAATCACAGAAAGGTAGAGAGAAAGTTAGGGGACTAGGCTGAATTAATAAGTAGCTTCTGAACTTCATTCTGGTAATTTATATGTAGGCTTTAAAGCAAGCTTAAATAAGAATACAATCCAAAAAAATACACCTTAGATGCAACAAAGAATGAGAGAAAAGCATAATTCAGTAGACAAAGTGGAGAATTCAGTAGTATATTCTGGCAGGTGAAGAGGAGAATCTACTGTTCCTCCGAATGAATACCATTCCCTCGTGGATGCCAGAGACAACGTTAGCCAATTAGGAAGCAGCTCTAAGATCAAAAATAACCTCTCCTCATCCTGCCGTTGGTGTGCCTAATATTCATGCCCATCTATATTGTTTGCGCCGTGTGTTTAAGTAAAGGTGGATAGGGAGTCGGAGGCGTAGGCGGAGGCGGAAGTGGAGGAGGGGAGGCAGGGACAGGAGATCATGCGAGAACACCAATGATCTAACATTATTGCGAGACGTATTTGGAAAGACAGTTTTGCCACTGGGAAAGCAGTCATGTGTGAAAGCGTCCCGATTGTGATTTATGGTCCGTGTGTTCCGCGATGCCGTGCTGTTGCACAATCTGACGGGGGAAATTTCCCTGACCTCAATGTAGTTGAAAGATATTATGCGCAGCTATGGAGAACACATGACCTTGAAGTAGGAAACAGGTTCCACCAATAATGTTTGCGTATTTATCATGGAGAGAATATTTTAAAAAATCCTGTTTAATCAGTTTGGATTTTTGATATTTCGGCAGATGTCATGAAGAACGTCAAGTTTCATTTGTGGTAGCTTCTTCATATTCCTACCCCTTGGAATAGTTTACTGCTCTGCATTTATTCATTCATCCATCCAGCAGTCTACTGATTTGACCCACAGGTATAATAACCACTGCTTACGAGATAAAATAGACTTCCCAATTATTTGACTAGACGTCTTTATCCCACTTAATTACATTTATCAACTGGGAATTTTAATGAATTTTAGGGGGGAAAGTACTGCTTGCAATCAACCCTCTTTTATCTCAGGGGCATCTTTTACCTTAACTTAATGCCTCGGATGTAAGGTGATGATAATTTTCCTCAGCTAAAGTACGGTTTGCTTGCTTATCCATATAAAATCCACTATCCTTCTCCAGAGCCGCGACACCACACAGCGGCACGTTTTCTCTTTCCTTTTGTTACACTGAGCAAGCACAAAACACCTGGAAAAGAAAAGTTTTATGCTTCACTAAGAAAATGTTTTGCTCTTTATAAAGGAAGAAAATTTGGCTGTTAAGTCTACTTTACAAAGTCCTTTTTTGCATTACTGAACAACAAGATGCCTCCCGTCGCCACCGCAATTTACACCTCAATTTTGAAGTCCTAACTGAATGCTCCATTTTTTGTGATTAACTTATGTGGAAAAAGGGTACTACTCACTTTGTGGGATGAGTAGCATCTCATACATCCTAAACTGTAGCAAGAGATCTTTGCGGAGATATATGTTGTGCAGTATCCTGTAAATATGACCTTCTTTCCATGCACTTACCAACTGTTGCTGCTTGTATCCCAAGTTGACTATCTGTTCACCAAAGAGGTGTTCCGCATGGGAGGAGATGGGCATCGCCCTTAAATGTTTTGAAATGCTTCATCGCTAATGAGTAAACTAATCCATCTTTCGGGTTTTGTTTCATTCTCCCCTCACTTTTTTTTCACAACCCACCCTCTACTTACTCCTTTCACCACTCTACACACGCACGCATCCACAGGAAGCTGCTCAATATAGTGTAGTTGAAATTGCCAGGATTACCTTGTTAAACACACCAAGGTGTACTAACATCCTGAAGTATATTTATGCCTTTCCAGTGCATATTCCAAAAGATTCTACACCTGCCAAGAGGTCATTTCAACCAATTCCTCACTAAAATGCATTACCTTCTTCACGTACTCAAGGTATTTTCTTTATCCCGATACTTAGTGGAGCAAATTTTTAGAACTTTGGAAGGTAACTAAGCAGATTTTACAGTTATTAGGACCTACCCTAAATCCCATGCCTATTATTTTACAGTTCTTCTTTTTCTAAGTTTTTTTTTCTCATAAAATTGGAAAAGACTTTGAAACATAAGCTTTGAGGGAGAGAAGGAGAAGGAGGAGGAAGAAGTTTCTTTGAAATAAAACTGCTTTAATTTTTTATGAATCTCGGTCTTTTCTTTTCTCCCTTCGAGTATACGTGAAGAATTTGAATCCGCAGTCCGACGGTGAAGAAAATGGACAACCAAGTAGAAGTGACTGCGTTATAAAGGCCTTGGTGCCCCAAATTATGCATACCAACGAGGCGGCATTCGGTGAACTACCACCTTAAAAAAAGGAAGTGTCAATGCACAGTTTCCACCCCCCATGTCTCGCTCTCTTTGTCTGCTTATGAGCTTTCCCCTCCCTGTTACCTTTGTCAAGTCATCTTTGTGAGAAAGGCATTAAAAATCATCCACAACCCGGGAGAAGAGGTTATTTTTCATGGATCCTCACCGAGCTTGAAAGACAATCATATTTAAGTATCGGCGGTTTCGCTCACCAATTGCGATGGGAGCACACATTGCCTTTGAGTTAATCCACCGCCTGGAAGTAGTACAGAGTGGGCGGTAGGTCTAACAAGAAAAAAGTATACATATCCTAATTCTTATATGAAAGGATGTTTATCTCAAAGAGCTACCACCAAATAAAACATAGGGGATAGCTCCACTAGGCATTTCTTTCTCCCTACAAGCCTAGTCAATAGTTCCCTTACTAAGAATGCAATTTTTGCGAACATTCCTGAGGAATCGGCAATGGGTCACTTGGTTTCTGGTGTCATGCCATTTCCATAATGATAGCATTGCAAAATACGAGGTTAAAGCGGTTAACAAAATCGGAAGGTCCTCCAATGCCACAACGCTATGTCTACAACCTACTCGTCTTCTTTTCATTCTTGATATAGTACTTACGCAGCAAAGTCGTGATTTCTTCTAGTTCCTCTTCTTCTTCCTCTTTAGTTCCACCAACTCTCCAAAGTGAGGCGATTGGAGAGCCCGCTAAGCATGATTAATACATTTCCGGATAGAATGCAGGTAAAATGTAGTCGACTAAAAACTTAAAGGTGACCTTCTTTCATTTATTTGCTCTTTTTCCTTCGACGTTCTATCCTTACTTCCTGCGAATGGTAAAGTGTCTGTAGAAAAGAGATGACCTTGTTTACCTACTTCTCACAAGGCGCGACATCCAACTTATTATGGAATTTTTCAGAAGGAAAAAAGAGGAGCAACTACTAAAGGAGACCTTTTGTTATACCTCCTTCACCCTATAACCAGGTCGTTTGTTTCTTGTGGATTATGGCAAAATGAGGGTTATAACTGTGCATCGTAAAATGCGTGAATCACAGTGAAGCCATTAAAGGGGGCGGACACGCCTAAGCTTTAAAATGATGAAGTCAGTGCTTGCGATTCCCACCAGTTGACAACAAAGACTCACCCGTGTTTTGAGTGAGAAAAAGGCGGTCAATGATAACCCAGTGGTACAAATTTGAAGTGTTGCGAGATGTGGGGTTAACGGACTGCACGGTCGCTTTGATGTTCTGGGATTCAAGGTCACCTTTCGGGATTGTGACCTCCATCACATTTGTTGTAGTGGGTGAAAAATCCACTAGGAGTATTTGACTTTGCAGAATTTTTAACAATCCATGACACTTAAATGGAAAATTAGATACCAGAAAAAGTAACTTAAAAGTTGATACTTATTTGTGCCGATGACTCAGTTAAACGCTTGGATAATGTTGATATTAAAATCATATAACAGATTTGAGGTGTTATTTTGTCCTTTCAACTTAAAAAAGTACCAGGAAAAGGGGAATTAAAAGGAGCAATTTCTGTTTTCAGGTACATCTTCCCCAATTCACAAAAGTGGTGGTAAGAGAAGGAATTGGGTATTAAGAGCATATACATCGGTCAGAAGGCATTCAAAACCTTTTATTTTCTCTTCTTTTTTTTGCTTTTATATGGCTAAAAGGCAGGACAATCAGGGGGGGTTTGGAGACTCCCCTGTGTTCGTCGCCGCCTTACCCCTCTTTCATAAATGCCTGATGGAAGGCAGCCGAGCCGTTGAGATAGAAGATGGGCACAACTTCCGCCCTACTAAAAATACCCCACCTGTAAAAGTAAACAATCTAGCTGTGACCACCGTCCTGCTATTCTGTGTGACCTGTGAATGCCAAACCTCAAGGTGAGGCATTATCCCCCTACCATCTCTCTCACAGGTATATTCAGTGGTGCCATTGGGTTTGTGGGTCCTCTCTTCAACCAATTGGTAAACCATTTCCGGAGGCAAATGTTGAGGCATTAGAAAAAATATTCGTAGAAAACACTTCCGTTGTCAGTTCACCATCATCACAAATAAAAAAATCGTTTCCTGAAGTGGGATTTATGCGTACCCTAGAAGTGTAAAATAAGTAGTGAGAAGATCCTTCATGGTTAGTTAACGATATGGGCATTTGTTTAGCTGCGAAAGCATCTGAAATCTCAGAAGACGATTCTCTGGAAGTCGTCTTTTATTTTATCTAATTCCCAAACTTTCAAGGAGGTCCCTCTAGACTGGGGCATGCGCCTAATTCCCCCCTGATCGACTTGTATCCCGGTGGTCATGCACCATTAAACCCTTTTGGGTATTAAGGTCAGGTGAGGGAGGATAAATAGACAGCAATACAACCATTCTCTCTAAGTGACCTCGATAGCCATCCAGCAGTCACGTATACACCAGCCGTTCTCGCAGTATTCTCTAGTTGACAACTTGATGGCACTCAAGCTTACAAACATACCCGTAAATGTATGAGCTCATGCTTTCATAGAATTTAAGATTGAAGAACTTAAGTAGAAGTTGGTAATGGAAGTAAACTTTACAAAACTTGTGTTTACGTAAGTGTGAGAAATTTCCCACGAAATCTATGACTAATTTTAAATGTGATGCTTGGTCAACTAAAATGAGGTATTTTCAAAAGGAGGCGTGAATCCCTCGTTCCACTTCTAGTTGGGAGTATTCGGAAGAGCAAGAAATTGATTTACCGGAAGAGATAATATGATACGTAAGTACTCAATTGAGAATTAAGTAGGGGGGAGGAAAGTGGCCAATAATACTCATGCTAGGGTTTGGTGGCGCCATGCTAAACCATTGACGAAGTGGATGTGAGGCTACAATCAACCCAACGACCCTAAAAATAGAAAGCTTCTGATCGGCCTTTGCAGATGGCTACAGATGAGGTCAGAATCACCATTGAAGACAATATAAGGCTTTGGGGCAGGAGACGTGAGCAGAGCCCGGGTGTCACTGTCATTGTGCACCACATCTTTCTTCTTGTTTTGCATAGGCTGACATGAAAATAAATAAAAATAGATGCAATAAAATGCGGGAGGAGATACAACGGTCACACGATGTGTTATGGGTAACACTTTGAAGTGAAATTCGTCTCTCAAGGGGAACATTCAAGAACCCTCGAACAAGAGTGATGATACATTTGACCTGCATCATTACCCATTTTGAGTGGAAACCTCGTTCAAAGCACACATAAAGAGCTGTCATTGTTCCCCTGATTAATAAGATATCTCCAGGTTTTCCTTACACCAGAGGAGGGACTAAATGACATGCACTTCAACAAGCTCCTCAGCATAATTCTACCCGACTGCCTCCAAAAAACCATTGAAAGTTGCGAGACATCGATAATGAAAGTGAAACTTTTCAAAGAGACTAATCTGTCGAAAAAATTCTTTACTTTATCTCCATCTTTCTGCCCTTTCTGACTATTCCAGTAGGCGTAATAAGCAAAATCGAAACTAGTTTGTGTTCCTCACCTTGCCTGTGCTGAGTTAGCCCAAACTGTCTGACTGTGACCATCACACACAACCCACAAGTCACACCACACCAATGCCGGGTTTGTGTGTGTGTGAATGCATGTGAATCGGTGTGCGTTTCACATAAAATTGCCACGAGGTGAACCACACCTGCACCGTTTCCGTTCAGAAAGAGGCTAAGAGCCTGTAAAATAAAATCTGCCGTCACATCATTTACGACTTCATGCCTTCGAGCCACTGATTGGTTGGCGGCTCTAATCTCGCCTACGTCAAATTAAGTGCTTTTTGTGTTGTGACAATTTGAACACATTCTTTAGAATTAATCGCATAAATGAACCAGATTTATGAAATTCTCACTTGTTGGCAAAACAAATCAAAGTCCATTTGTTTCCTTGATAAAAGTCGGGGCCGTTTTTCGTCATTACAAAATTCTTAGTAAAGCTCACTTTTATTTCCACTTTTAAAGAATATTTCGATGAACGAGAGGAATATGTAAGCATTGCTTCCGATTCCAACACGGGGAATAACATTTTGAGTGGGTATCCTAGAGCAGAAAAATTTCTTTCTTAGGTGAATTAATTAAAACAACTTTGTAAATTCGTAGGCAATAAAAAGGAAAAATAAAGGAAGCAGAATATCAGTGTAACAGACTTAAGGTAAACTAAAGTTAGATTAGGGAATATCTGAAGACAAGTTTTTAACACATTTTAGGGATATTTCCCCTATATTATTTTATACACCCTTTTTTAAACGGATAAGTAAACATATTTGCATTTAACAAGAATGTGTAGAAAAGTCATTTTTAAAGATAGATCAGTATTCCCTGCGGAATTTATGTCAGAAGAGAAAACGACATGGCTGATGAACGGTTGCGCCTAGTTATCCACTGGGAACGCAAAGAGAGTTGAAATAACTGTTTTTAGAACCTTCGTCTAATTTGGTTATTTATTTGCGCATCTTGTTACTGGCAAAAGCGCCTATTTATTTACGGGACATTCACTAACTCCGACACTAGTCTCCCACTTGATTGGCTGATCTTTAGTGCGCCACGATTCAAATCGACAAATGGTTTGTCAGCTTGTGTAATCAAACTGTGTGCAAAAACGTAGGCGTTTTCAAAACAAGAACTAACATAGAAAACAACTAAAACCACTGCAAAGGTGGTTTTTGAAATTCCCAAGGAACCCGGAAGCCATCTTTTTTTAGTTAATTGAAGTTTGTGGCCGTCAAGAATGCTGCCGATTTTTCCTAAATGCGACTAGTTTATTTACTACTCCACCATAACAATTAGCTTTCCGACTTTCATCACTCAAGTTGATCGCATCTTTTTCTCATGTCAGTGCTTTACGTACAGCGACTGAATGCAGACTGACACTTCTGATTTTCATTTTGTGCATGGAACAAAAAAAATAGTGCAGACAGCATGCCACTTAAATCAAGTTATCTGAAGTGATCCAACCGATTTCTTAAATGTTAACTCTAGGTGACCAACACTTTTCTTGAGGCCGTTCATTCAGATAAGCAAATAAGTTAACTTTGGGCTTTTTTGTTTGCCGCCTGATTTCCCCGAATATTTACTTTAAATGTAGTGGAACACCACGATTAACTGTTTAATGGTGTTCCAGGTTATTTGTATATATGGATGACAATCGATAGGTTTAGACAAGGAAAATTTGCACTTTGAAGCAAGTGAAATCATTGTGGTCCATTGGACCGCAACAACAGCATCTCGGATTCGCAGACTCAAAGTTCAGTCTGCTCCTCCGTCAAACCAGAGTAAACAATATGTCGAATCGACCTCTCCGAATTCGCATTTGCATGCGAACTGAAATTTTGATGGGGGAGAAATACAAGTGTTTCTTACTCTGAATTTACTGGCTTTAATGGAGGGTATAGGGTCCGATTAGTCTATGGAGGTCTAGAACAACCAATCAGGAAGAATGAACATCAGCCTTAGTGAGCCAAAGTCTCCAATTGCTATTAACTTCGATGTGACCGTGGCTACACTGAAGGGCATTATTGGGCAGCGATCATTGCTATCCGAACTGTTCCATACAAACGTATGCAGTTTCAGTCTGAGGATGAGATCAGCTTCCGGCTTCATGCTACGCGACAGTCAAGCCAGTTGGGATCATGGAAACACGGTCTACGAGGCCCAGTGACACCACAGGGGTTGGTGCCTTGTCGTCGGCCAGTCAGTCTCGTCCACGCAACTGATAATATATTACAACAATTCAAAAAACTTAATCAACACACGCAAATTTATGATCGTTTCCCAGTACAATGGATCAGATCGTCGGAAGTACATCATTATTCAGTTCAATGGATTTTCAGTGCATCCACGGGTTGATGGGGCCTCGAATCTATGCCTCAGAGAATTTATGGATCTAATTACGCAAGCCACTTGACATTCAACCTCCCGCATCTCTGCCAGTGCCCATACTGGCCAGCTGAAGCTACTTGAAAGGCTACAGCTCCGTGTATTCATTAGCAAAACGACTTGTTCAGTCGATTGGGCCTGAAACAGGTACCAAACAAGACCGTCTGTAATGAGCGCGGAACTTCAAAGAGGCGGCAGCCATCGAATCGCCTCTTATATGCGTTTCCTACCAAGCGCGCAGGTGGGAGGATCTGCCACGATTCTCCTGCGGATTCTGTTGTGATCACAACCGAAAGGATCGCCCACCGGCCAAGTCCCACTGACCGACTGAACCGCTCTGTAAGAAAGCACCAATGGCCAAGGAGGAAAAGTAAGAACATTTAACACAGTAATTATCTCATGATCACAATCCTGTCCCCGAATGACGTCTATGCCCTCAACTATCGCATGTGACGCGACCGATGAATCGCTGGTCAGATTTTACTCAAATGTGAAAAGGTCTGTCTCAATTTCAGGAATGGCTAGAGCGGCTGGATGACGCTTTAGAATTGGCAACCCAAATGGTTTTTTTTCAATTTTTGCACTTCAGCCAACTACAGACCCCGCTAACAACCTCCTGAGTGAACCTCCGCCCAACCAAAACGGTCTCAGAGTAGGCGGAAATAAAAAGACGATTCTGGAAAATATCGTCACTGGAATATTTATAATTCTAGGAAGTGCTTCAATTTGGTGGTTTTAGCTATTTCTGGCAAATTACCTCCTCATGCCTAGTTTCTAGACATGCTAAAAATAAACACAATTGGTACTTTCACGGCTTTTCTCATAATAAGGACGAGTCTAGTGCATGCTGACACTCTCTTTTATCGCAAAGCCATTCAAAAAAGATACAAATACACAAGAGCAGAAGCTACCGACGTGCTCCGTTACTCCAGAAGCACGTGCTATACTCCAGCACATCGCGCTCTGGGAGCACTTCCAAAGGAACATTTACTTTCGCGTTTCCTTCGGATTGACAAAGTAATTTGCCTGTGTTTACACAGCAGAAGCTCATAATAGTGATCAAAATGTTGTTTGCTATTTTCACTGGCAAATTTGTTTGAGCTGGCGCTTCAACCCTCGCGTCTTGAAGGTTTGAGCATTCGGCCACATCCATATTCTCGCGCTCATCTGGACACTAATGGACTATCCATTTGCACCAACGCGATCCTACATGTGACTGGGAATCCTACACTAAAAAGGTACGCAGCCAACAAAACTAACGCATAAATAATCGTCCCGGATAAATAGCAGCCTTTTTCCTAGGCATGATGAACTGCTTTATTGTCAATTCATTATTGTGGAAGTAATGTTTCCCATTCCCAGCACACAAAATGACCTGCGAAATGACCAAACAAGCACAATATAATGCTTTACCCCTTACAGTCAATAAATAATATATAAGTAAAAAGAAACTCAATCTAATCCCTATTATCAATGAAGAGGAGTTTACTAATACGGAAACGTCAAGGCCTAGACCGTTGGTCTAACACCGCGGATGGTTGCGCGGACAATGAAGAACTCTGTGGATTGTACTTTGGACCACTAGCGTGGCCTCCTTGTCATGCCAGATGGTTTCCAGTCCATCTGCGCTGGTACTATGACTTCTTAGAGCATTGGTAAAGGTGAAGAATTAATTTAAGCTTGCTTTGTTCAACAAAAGCAAGGGAAACCTAAAAGCTTACCCTCAAATTTCGACAAAGACAACAGAAAAGCCCACTTTGTGTTTTTTCCTTTTTTCAACTAATACGAATTGAGGTTTTTATTTTAAAGGAAAAGGGAATTTTCACAGCCTTTTGAACTCATATACTTGGGTGAAACCGTCACTACGGAAGTGGACGCGCTTTTTAACACAAACGGCTCTCATTTAACAATAGATCTTATTAAGTTGAAAGTGCACATATTTATTACTAAATACCAATATACGATTTGGCAGTGAGCTTACCATAGCAACCAGCATGACACAATCTTATTGGCTATCTTGGCAATAGGCGTGAATGGAATTGTGCTGAGAGGGAGGTAGTGAGGGTGGTGCAGAGGCAGGCAGGCACAAGGGCAAACACAACTCCAGATGTTCTTGCCCCCTGTCATTTTCTCTCTCTTGCGCGTGTGCATCCTTCTTCATTCACCTTCAGCCGTAGCAGCGAATCGGAGTGGGTGAGATCAGGCATGAATACGTAGGCGAGTGGTGTGTGTCATGGATGAGCGAGAGGAGAGAGAGTGACCTTGATTACTCAATTCTACACTAAATATGTTGCCAGGCCTGGTTGCTAAGGCGGTGGTTCTGTTGTGGCAGTGTAAAAGCGTTACAACTTTGCCGTCCAACGTAATGACCACAGGGAGATTATGAAATAAATCCGGAAAAATCTGCTTACTGATCTGTAATAAAATTAATATGCATTACTGGTCAACTTGGCTCCAAACGGTTGTCAAAAAAACTTCTAGTTTAAATAAATCGCAATAGGGAGCCAAAAATGCGCTTAAAACTGTCTCAGGTCGAAGTCTTGAATTTGGTGGAGTTTAAATCATGCATTAAAAGTGCTCTTCATTCAGGCTAAACATACCCCTCAAAATGACAAAAAACTGAAGCCTATCTGCAAACAACGGGTACTCCATCGATGCGAATACCTATGGGTATCACATAGGCTATAATCCCTTTTTATGCACTTATTGGTGTGCGTTTCGGGGCACAAATGTGTTTTTACACCTTATAAGTATGTTACCCGGTTTTCTCGAGTAAAAGTGCCGTTTGCGTCAAATAATATTTCATTTTTATCGCAAAAATGCTGGTAAATGAGTAGATTACTCCCAGAGGGTAGAGTTCAAACTGGCTCAAATATTTGTTGCCACACTTGTCTTCGATGGTTTATAAAAGATGCTCTAATCCAATCTGGAAGTAGCTCAGCCATTTCAGTGTTTTAATTTAGCTTTACTAGCATGTTTATTTTTTACAATCTCTGGAAATTTTGTAAGTCTTTAATCAAGGTCAAAACAAATATTTATAAATACAAAAGAGGAAACCGAACTTACCTGCCTTTTGATTTTCTAGGTCAGTATTTAAAATAGGTACAATTACAACTACTATAATGTAAAAAGTAAGAAAGCAGCCTACACGCATTGATTTTCGCCTCCTAATTGCATCATACGAAAAGCGTTTTGCCTCCAAAAAGTGCGAGAATGTGCAAACTTGTCAAACAAATGTAACAAGTATAAAAATTAAATTTGAATAGTAACTTGCGTCCTACATAGTCGTCAAATGTCCCGTAAAACGGAAGAGCATTTGCTCAAGAACAGTAAAAATTCCTGTGATGGCATTATTAACTGATCATATTTTGCCTTTACTGCGCACAGACTTGTAGTGGAGCGGCATGTCTCAAATAAGTATCAATTCGTTATAGGTAAGATGTCTTTAAAAGATTAAATTAACGGAACGCTGTGTTAGTAATTATACCTGCGATTGTACAGTTTCTTTAGATCCGTTGATCGCCTTCATACTTGATAGCTTAAACCTGTGCTAATGCCATCTAGTGCAGCACTCCTTTTTTGTCTCATGAGGGTAAAAATCTGATGGCGCACGGGTAAGGCGTCCTAGGTATATTTCTGCACGAGTTCTCTTCTATTAGGCCCTGCCTGAGAGCGCAACTAAACTTCGTCACAAAAGTGATTTACCATGAAGTTACCACTTCTTAGAGTCAAGCTCAGCCATATGACAAGTACATTTAGGCATGTTTCTGGTAAACATGCAAATTAATTGCTCATCAAAGGGAATTTTTAGCTTTGGCAATCGAAAAAACCAGAATCAAGACTACTCTGTTTTCGAGTTCATGCTTTAAAATAAACCATTCTTAAAGTACAATTATTTCAACAGATTACTTATCTCAAAATATCAAGTATTTTTTAAAAAATCCTTCTGAAATGTGGACTCAGACAAGGAAATCGGAGTGTTACATACTCGTGACGTACGTGTATAAAGCTGGTTAAGTGTTTCAGCTTTTAAACGATCCCTTTATCTAAAAGTATGCGTCTAATCATCCTCACTTTAAATATATGGAAAGACTTCTTTTGAGGCATTCTAAAGGCTATTAATGCCTCCTTCAAATAGCGGTCATTATATATTTTTCTCTCGACTCTCAGCAGAACGAAGAATCACTAACTTCTCTAAGGGCATGTTCTAGCAAAAATAGTATTTGTACAGAAAGATCGGTTAACTGAGACAGCCTGCTCTTCGATACATGATTCACATAGGTGCTATTACTGACATCTAATTGGCCTCTTTTCAAGGTCGCCTTCTATCTGCCTACATCTGATCACACTCCGTTGGCAATAATTCTACAAAAATCTCCGTCTTAACTCATCCGCAGTGTAGAATTAAAAAAGGTGCCCAACAACACCCGACTTGTTTACTTCTGTCACCAAAGTTGGAGCCCAAAATCTTCCTCAAATACAGTAAAATGTTTGATTAGAAGGATGAAGAGGAGTCATAACCCTACCCTTTGGTGCCAACTTTATAAGTCGATGTGGTACAGTTTAACTGCCACAAGTGCCTGATTTGGCACCGCTGCGAGTCTAGTACTGTTACCTTGATTACAGAGTCATTTGTAAGGTATGTTTCCTCATACTATTCGATGAGAGATAATGCTAGTAGTGATAGGGAGAGGCTGCTTCGAATGACATAAATTGTCTACCTAAGGGGTAGTTAAACTAGCCCTCCTTCTATTCACCTTTCTGGTGGAATTCTATGCAAAGTGAAATTTGTTGATGTCTCCTTGAGCTTTGAGGAATTAGTCAGGTTTTCTAATGGCATATGGAAAACGCCACCTGATGTGACTGCTTAATCATGGCCCGACCTCAACCCATCAATCACTTCTATGCTGCCAATTAATTAGTAGAAGGCTATTTTGGAAGCGGGTTCAATCACACCGTTTTGTTGACTTTTTCGCCATTTTCATCATCAGTTCTTTCTCATTTACTTCTTGGATGGCACCTAATAAACTCACTTACGTTTACGCCTTTTAGAAACCAACAAATGGTCCAGAAATTCGGCATTTAAAGCCAAGTAATATTGCTTGTCCCCTCAATTATGTAACCAGGTTCAAATACAAAATTATGGTGGCCACTAGATCCTGTGTGACAAGTTACGAATGAACGAAGGAATTTCCTCGACTGTAATTTGGGATAGCAGATGGTCAGGTAAAATGCCCATTCGGATTAAAATTTGGGCTGTGATCTTTTGGGTTGGGCATAAATGGAGGTGCTTCGTGCTATCCCAATTGCAAAATTTTCCGTTGGCATCCATGTGGACAGATCGTAAATTTCGCCCAGAAAATGCACTATCCATTCACCTTGATGGGCATACTTTGTCGTTCAGCGCACCCAACAGTTCTCTTTGTGGTTGACGAAATGTCCTCATCGTTAAAGAGCGGCGCACATTTGATTTGTGGCGTGGGATAGCAGGTGGGGCGCCCCTCTCTATGGCCTGAAGGTGGACAATGCAGCTTTACATACCCACCTGTGGCCTACCTATCCTCCCTAACTCCATAAACTGTACGTTCCGGTCGGATATAAAAAATTAACCTAGCATATTGTTTGCACGAGCTCACACGATTATCAGTTGTGGTTAGTATTAGTGGTCACAGGGCTTCAAATTCGCAACCACTATATGTGCGGTTTTGTGGATTTCAAAAAGAATTATTAGCAATAGGAAAAGAATAACGGGGTTTTTGAAAGAATATTACATGAAAAAAGCAATCTTTAGACCATTTCAAGCTACACACTTTAGTAAAGTCTATAATGGTGAAGAATCATTTAATTTGACGCATCTTTGCCACAAAACAGAGGTAAGTATTGTTGTCACAAACTCTCGGTTTCCGAATGCAATCTGAAGTATAACATTTATTTAGAAAATTTTAATTTAAAATACCCTATTGCATTTTGCTCAACCGTTTTCCTAGCAGTTTAATTAATTCTTATGTTATATTCATAAACATAAACAATTGCATGTACCCAAAGGTCATTTGGCAATTTAAACATTTTGGCATATATTTTTGGTGTTTTTGCCTCGCTTTTCAATGAGTTCCGTTACTGAGGCAAATTAAATAACTACTTTTCCAAAAAATACACACTCCCAATTTATCATGAAACCCCTGTAAATCGCATTTTCCATTTTAATAACTTTAAAGTTACTTTCTGGTGGAGGAAATTCTATTTGACTGTGGATTTGGGGAAATAGCGGAACCCAAAGGCACTAGGGAAATTCACGGAGCAAAGTAGGGAATGTCAAGAACTTATACTAGTTCAACAAGCGTGACGTTGGGGAGGAATCCTGGACCGCCAGCAACGCTGACAGCCTTTTCAATGAGACTGGTTTTTATTCATTTTACTAGAGCTAATCACATCGGTTCACCTGTGTATTATTGCACCAGATGACCTAAGTGGTGACCATGGTCTTCGGAAGAAGTGAGACATCTGGCTGGTGCTAAGGTCATTCTGGTAAACAAAAGCACACTTTTCTTACCCTAATGCACCTGTGTAAACAAACAGAAGGCTGAAATACTGCCAGGATATTGCACATTTTTTCAGGCATTTTATTATTGAACGTTCAGCACACCCACATCTTTACTGAGACGCATTCGATGCGACCCACGCTAGGCCGGTTTACTAACTGGGTTGTTAAACCGATTTTCATCAAAGTGGAATCATTAAGTGATGGCAAGCTATTGAATGTTACGTTTTGGGCTTCCGCCAATTACTACATGCATTTTGTTTACTTGTCATACAGAAGATAATTTGGCCGTTGCTACCATAAAATGGCACGACTTCCTTGTCTTTGCCGGTTATGTAGAAGTCTAAAGGTTAAAAATGGGGTGAGTAGCGTAGCTGCCAATGGCACGTAGGGATTGTTGAAGTGGTCTTAAACCTATTTGCAGCCTGTGGTAAGTGGTGCTTCAAATATGGAAGGCAATAAATTCCTTATCCCATTTTCGAATTTAGTGAAGAGGCGTTCTTGTTTGAATGCTGCCTCATAATTGGGGTAAATTAGAGGGAAATTGGCATGCTAAACGCGTCATTTCACAACCCCTTTTTTTTCCCAGGGCAGGAATTATTCTGCTGACGTTAATTTACCAGACCCAACTTCCAGCTCTTCCAGTATCCCGCCCCCGCCCGAATTCATAATAGATCCTACTGATGTGGAGGCGCAGTCATTACTCACATAATTATAAGTAGAAGTAGAGTGGAAGTGCAAGCTGGTGGGGTGAAAATGCTTACGCAGTTTAGCATAGACGCACACTCTGCCTAATCAGTTCTTTTGGTGCTCATCATTACTATTGTCATGAGGACGCACCCTTAAAAGAGATAATCTGAGGCCTTTGATAAGGTTGTGTTCGGTCTCCTCTACAATTTGGACCTCCTCCACCAAATGCGCCTTAGCAACGCATACTACTGGTAGCTTTCTCATCTCGGTGGCTAAGTTCAACTCGCCTCATACATCAGACAAGTCGAATTAATTGTAACTGGGCCCAGTAGTATCTAATGTGATGAGAGTGTAATCAAAATAGGCGGGAGAAAGAGATGTTTGGAAGGGGGCGGGGAACACAACACACGCGTTTCAATATCACATACATCTCACCATCTCCCATTGGTTGCATTACGCCATTGTTGCGGGTAATGTAGAGAACAGAGGGTAGATCTAAGCCATCGATCTGGTAGTTCTTCCCCTTCCCTCCCTTCGGATTCCATTCCATTCCTTCTTACAATTTAATTAAGAAATCTAAAACTTTTACAAACGATTTTTGTTCTTTTGGTTCTAGCCTTTTCATATCATTGACTACGAATATGGAAAGCAAAATTCAGGAAATTCATCGGCAAGCTCTCAAGCGCCAGCTACCTACAACAGTTGCTAGCTTCCCATATCAAACAAAAGTTTCATTTACACAACCGAAAGCAACCTTCGAAGTTGTAGTAGGAGGTAGACGGCATTCAGCAACACATCCCGGCGTCCCAAGCAGTCATGAAGGTACCTTAATGAAGGCAAATGCTAAAGGTGAGACTGATGGCATAGGCAGCGTGATCAAAGCCTCCCCGCATAATCGTAAAGGCTAATGCATGGGGGACTCATCTGCACTTGAACCAAAAGCTCAACCTGTCACATGAGTTTTGTTGGAATATGACAAGCCTCTGACTTCATCACCACATGAAGCAATGTTATATCATGTCTTTTGCATTATACTCGGCCAATCTGTTTACCTTCAAACTAATGACCCATCAACAGCCCAGATTAGAGATTGCTTAATCGTATATTACTGCGAGACGTGGATAGATAGATGGGTAGGAGCAGAAGCATAGACAAGAAGTATGAAAAAAAAGTAGATCAGCATGCAACTGAGACAGAATCAAAGATCCTCTACCAAGTACGGCATCAGAACACTTTTCTGATTACTAATATCTGGCCCTTTTTTCACCTTAGGCGTCAGACCTTCCTTCATCCCCGCATTTGTCGGCAGCAGGAATGGATCAAATTGATCCCCCTCCTCTTCTTTTACTGATTGAACAATCACTCGATCGGCACTCTAAAAGAAGAGAGCGGGGAAATAATGCACTAATGGGGGAGAAAATGCGTGATACACAAAGCATTCACTTTAAATCGGGACTTTTGTGTTAAGAAACTCCCTGTAAAAGAAACCGTCCTTCTGCCAAACATAGTTTTGCAGCAAACCTTTCAATTGTTTGAAAGAAATGTGTTTACTACTGCAAGAAGCGATACATCTCCTATCCAATTCCATGATTGGCAATGCATCGGTTCAGTGCCCCAAGGACAGCAAGACAACCGAAGCCGCGTGCTGGAAGCCGCCACGAAAGGATCATAACTAGCATTCATAATGTTTGAAAGGCCTACGTCTTTTAAATCTGTATTAATGCGGCTAGATGCTCCATCAATGTATAACACTATGTCTGAAGTTGTCTTTTCTACAAGTGAATATCCGCGAGTTCGGATTTGACACCTCCACTCACACACACATTCACCCACGTACAGCCGCTACTACTCACAACATCCACCCTCACGACGCCTACAGCGGCTAGCAGCAATCGTGCACACTTCCTGCCCTACTGACAACTCCTTTTACAGGTGTAAAGAGAAAAGTCCCCGTTTTATTTGAATGAACCTCGTAGAAAGGAGGGAGGGTACCTTATTCAAGACGCGAACTTTCGTCTTGACGCCGAGACCATCATCCACCACATCAGTTGCACGATCGACAATTGAGAGTGGAGGAGCGAGCGAGTTCCCACTTTTGCTCTCCAATGCGTAATCCTCTTCAATTTTCTGGTTCAGCAAAACTCTAGATCGACCTTAAAGACAGAGAATAAAGCCCCTCCAATCACAGCGGCGTCATTGCGTAAGCGATTCAAATTACGTGAGAGACTATAACATACAGCAATGAGAAAAGTATACAACTAAGCAAAAGATGCTTGATATCACCATGCCTGATTTAGATGTCAAACAATCCACCCAATCGACGTCAATTCTATGCATTTCAATGGGTGCAAGGCTAACGCACGAAACATACCAGAAAGAACACCCTGATCAGCAGCTGCAACGACTTTGGAGATAGGTGCATCCAAACCGGGCAGAGGCAAGATGGTGGCAGAGGCGAGAATCATGAGTGCCACCAGCAGCAGACTAGCCGGTTTGCCTGACTTCATCCGCAGGCGCTGTTGTTGTTGTTGCTGATGTTGATTCTGACGAGGTACAGTGAGAGGTAAGAGTGGCTGCAGTGAAGGTGTGGTGGAATCACTTTTCAAGCCGTTGCCACTGTTTGTTGCCGACCAGGTACCTGCAATCAAGCGGGCCACGTAGGAGCGCATCTGGCGAAGGTTTGCTAGCAAACCGCTAAAATAGAATACATCAGGTGTGTAAGTGATCTACTAGTTATTTCAACCTACTTCGTTATTCAAAACATATGTTTATGGGATCTTCACAGCTTCTAGTTTGCAGACAGGTCACCGAAATCAAGTATACCGGTAGTGCAAATTGCGTAAATGCTGGGGTGGTTTGACAAATATGTTCATATGACACCTGTAAAAAAAAATTTCTAATAAAGCGGTGATTAGAAAGAACGTTAGTTTATCAATTCAATCCTATGGAAGTGTGCGAGGGCATCTACCGTCGCAGGTTCACCGACTGGTCACTGAAACTGCGCCAATCAGCAGTATGAACGGATGCAATTAGAATTAGTTTAATCATGATCTACAGCAATGGAGAAATCTTCAGCTTAAGATTTAAAGTTGGCTATGTCACTTTATTTGATAACTTTAACCCATCAGGCACATATGATTGCACCCACCTGTCAAGGATAGGCAAATCAGTCGATAGAATTACTTATCTTAGTAGTGAAAATGGCTTTAGAATGACTTCAAAATCGTCGAATTTTAGTGCATCAATACTACTTATACTTGAGTAACTTCAATCCATTAGATGTATAAATGTTTGTTTGCTGCCTAAATGCGGTAAACAAGTAGTATCAGGCGGCGGCATAATTTCACTTCAGGTTAACTTTAACCACCGTGGTGACTCCGATGCTACAGAAGAATAACTACTGGTGTAGTGTGAGAAAAGATTGCACTCCACTCACCAATTTATAAGTACAGGAAGACTCAATAATAGGTCATTTCTGTGACCGCCCTCTTACGATGTAGTGTGGACGCCAATGGCGGTCCGGATAAAATCACATTCAATACACACAAGACAAAAAACAAAATAACAATCTTCTATTCAATATTTTTATGCGAGGAAGGTACAAATCAAATCAGGAAGTGACCCTGTCAACCCCAAACAACAAAACGCGCCCCATAGGTGTTCTTGCATGAGAAAATGACGCCCTGTCAGGCAGAAGGCAACACTTAACCTACGTTCATCGTGCACAGCAACTTAACACACACGCGCGCGCACATTTTAATCTATGAAAAAAATTAGAGCACCAAAGTATCCTATTCCACCTAGTCTACCATAGAATGGAGGTGAAGTGAACCGTTTTCATATGCTACAAAAATTCCACACACACACATACAAAAATAAATGTCTTTCACCTTTATTAATTATGTATGCAAGACAGCATACATAACCCGGCTTTCAAGTTAAACTCCAGCTATTTTAAAGAGATATAACAACACAGTAATGCGAAATAAAGAAAAATTGCCGTGCCAGTTGTACCAGAGGCTGTATACATGAACACAAGCAAAAGTGCTCCACGACCTCAGATGATTTCCAACTAAACTCAACTCACCGTTTGTCCTTTTCCAACTCTGTAACACGACTACGCAGACGCTGATTCTCCTTATGGCAATCAGCCACCCGCGATTCAAGCCTAGAAAGATACTCCTGGCGTCGCGCTCGACTTGCCTTAGCTGAGAGCTTATTCCGTATCTTCCGACGCATAGTCCTAATCGCTCGCTCTTCACCACGTGTGAGTGGAAACGCTGTCGGGATGCGTTGACCCATCTGAACTAGAAGACGTTTCTCTTCAGCTGTGAGAACTAACCGCTGCCCCTATCAACATCAGCCAAGAGATCAGGTAAGTACCATGCAGAAAAATCTACCTGAATATGGTTGAATGAACCTACAGGTTTGCCACGAGCCAGATCCTCATTGTGGAGACACAATGGTGGATTGGAAAAATTACAACCCCGACCTCGTCTTCGGGAAGGCATCGCTCGCTCAATATGCTCTTCATCTCCACTACCGTATTGATCATCATCTACTTCCGAACAGTAGGAAGGGCTCGCATCCATGATCATTTTTTCTCGAGAGAGGGGGTCTGAGGGGGAAGAGGAACCTGATTTTTGTCTTAATGAACTACTCAACGAGGAATCGATGAGATCAAGAAGGTCCGATGGAATATCGAGATCAGAGGACAATGGAGAGTGTGACGATGTACCGAGAGGTGCATCAAAAACAGACGTTAGAGTATCCTGTGGTTTTCCATCAACTAAGGCTGTGGAATCCAAAGTGGGGATATCCTCGAGGAAGAATGAAAAGAGATCATTAGCATCGATGGAATCAAGATCGCCCATGGGAAGGAGGGTAGCATCATGAGAGGCATTGGTGGCTACAACCTCTTCCTGATGGTGAAAGGTAATAACATCAGAAGGACATCCCTCCTGGATGGATTGGAAAAGAGGGGAAATGGGTGGCTGCTCCGTGTTGGTGTTATCGTCAAGAATGAATCTATCCTTCAGCGTGCTCAAGCTTTGTGAGAGCTAAAATTTGTGTCGAGGTAAATAGCACAAGTCCACCTACCTGCTCAGTGATTCGTGGGACAAGAACGGCGGCGGAACTGACATCGTAGTCCATCGCTACTCAGTTGAAAAGTGGAAGAAAATCCTGAGCTTAGGTAACAGCAAAATATGTTCTAAAGTAAAAAACGAGAGCATTGAATTTTGCTATAAGGAGTGAATTAGAATTTTCTAAAGTGTTTAAAGACGACACAAAAGTGTGAGTTGGGCCTGATAAAAATGGACGAACGACAATAATTCAATAGCAATATTTAGTAAACTAAATGGGTTCCAAAAAGTATGTGGGAAGAGCAGTTGCGGTCAGGATCAGATACTGCCAAATAGTAAGAAAAGAATTGCATAAAAATACTAACGGAGGATGACGTTTACTAGTTACCCACCCAGATAGTTAAGTCAGATTAGTGTTTTGATTGGATAATTGATCACCTTGAAAAATCTCAAGTTAGTTCGAGGTCACCATCATTAGTTAATTTGTACTTTTTGTTTGGTCCTATTAATAGGTAGTATTAATAAAATGGCCATTTTACTTAAGCAAAATCAAAGCTTGCTTTAGATTTTACGCGAAGTTAAAAAGACAGGGCAATTTGAAAGAACCTAGCTCAGAAAAGTCATCACCAAGAAAAAACCCTATAAATCCCTATTTCACCCATTTAGGCACTAAGTTAACCCACCAACCAGCAGTAACTTGCCATTTAAGCCTGATAATATTTATTGTTTTTCTTTATCTCTCTTTTACATGAACTGGATGTAGACCCCGGGGTTTCTACGACGATTTGCGTCATTTTATGGCTAGACCCATAGATCTTTATCAAAGTTGTGTTACACGCACAGTTAAGGTAATTTTTCCCCAAACATCACCGAGGGAGGCACTAATTTTCAGCCTACAATGGGTGGGACTTAAATAATGCTGTAACAGATTCGCCATAATTAATCACTAGTAATATATTTTTATGTTTCACTCATTTCCTTTCGCTTCGTGTCTATTTACTTGAAAAGGGCAATAAAACCTCATTCGACCTTAACCTTCTATTTCAAATCTACCCGCAAATTTCGTTTGAATTCTGGGCGGAATTTTGCAGTACTCATAGCTTTTCTATTCCCACGATTTTAACACCAACAGAAAATACGTATTGTTTGGCATAGTCGTGACGTCTCTGGATCCCGCAATTATTTGCCGAATTTAAGAACTTTACGAAAACGCAACGGACATAAAAGATGGGTAGATATATTAGGCAGTATTCTACTCACCTGCGCAAATTGCCTACCCAACATACACTATGATTTCGGTAAGATGATGATCATCGCAACTTTGTGATGCAATGGATCGATTATGGTACGGCAGTCAAATAGCAAAAAATGGTCTTGCTTTCCTGCCGTAGTCGTAATGCAACGCTCCTGAGGTGCACAGCTAGGTGTGGTCTCATCAAATAGCAGACATTGAAGGGTGGATGTGTGTTCACGCAAACCATTAATAGGGTCGTCAAACAATCTCTACACGTGGGAGCGTCTTCGCACACCCCCGCTCAAGTTTAACCGTGAAAATCCAGAAAATAACAACCAAATCCTATTTTACAACCAAAGTTGACGCTAAAGAGACTATGGAAAGCATTGAATTGTCAATAGCGAACGTCGGTTAAGTGGTGCCACTAGATTATTGTATAGGTTCGGGGTTCGAAGGTACGGTTACGCTCAAGTTGTAATTTCTTCAAATATTAGTCTGAGTAGTTGGCAGGGGTCGGTGGCGAAAAACGATAGCGGGCGGGATATATTGGGAGACATGGCCATGATGACCTAAGGACAAATTCTACACACCCGGATTGTAAGTTAACCTCCCTCAAAGGTGCTAACTATACATATGAAAGATGAAAAGAATATATCAGTAAGAGAGGGTGTGTCGTATCTTTGAACAATAACACTTGGATACGAATCACAGAGCTGTGTTAATGCAAATACTAATAAAGAAAAGAAAGGTGTACAACTGATCAGGCGAAACATCACAGTAAAGGGGGCAACTCAAGTTTAGTTTTGCCGAAGGCGAGCCAGACGTTCCGATAATTCCTGCTCTTCGGCAGGTACCGATGTAGTAGGAGCCCCAATTGTAGAAGTGACTCCACTGGGTAGATTCAGGTCCAATTCGATCCCAGCCTCGTCAGCAGTCTGCCGCATTAGACTATCAACTTCGTTCGATGGAGCATTCAAGGATGTAGTGTTATTCATGGTACCTTCCATTACCTACAAAGATATTTAATCAAGAAATATCTTAGCACAGACCTGGGACTGCACATCAAGAGATTCAAACTCTTTCTCAAACTGATCCATCAAGTTCGAAACCTTCTCCAAATTCATTGATTTCATGGCAGCATTCATACCATTCACAACATTTCGCATTGAAGCAGTAACAGATTGTGTGGTTACCGCCGTCTGTACTCTAGCCGCAACTGCATCAATTCTTGAAGACATTCGCATGTAATTGAGGGCCTCGTTCTTTTTTCGGATGGCATTTTCTGCATAAATGCGTGAGCAATCCATGTTGCCAGCTTGAATAGATTTCTTGAGCTGTGCTTTGGCATCTTTTTCCTCCTTCTCACATTTCTTTGAAAAACCAAGAAGCTGTTTCGAAGTAAATTTCAGGTCGAACAACTGATCCTCCAGACTCGGCTTTTTGAACCAAGAAACCATGGCTGATATGGCAAATAACCAGCCACAAGCGAACTGCACGCAATACAAATACAAAAATCAAAACAATCTAAATCAGTCAAAGTAATTTGCATTTTCCCAACAATAAAAGTACTAATGGTTAAAACTTACCAAGAAAATTTATTTCGGCTTATAATTTAACAACTTAGTGTTTAGCTAAAATAAAGTCAAAATATTGTTAAAATGAAAGCAGGCGTTCATTCGCAGCAAATGTAGCACCCCGAGTCTTCTTAAGAATAGTCAGGAAGCATAACAAGGTAGCAAGAATTGTATTAATAACGCAAAGTAACAATAAGGCAACTGCCGAGATTAAATCATGCTGCCAAGCTGAAGTACAAAGTGCAGAGATCATAGTGTCCCCAATATCAAATGCAGAACTAACAAACTGTCAAAGCAAAAAGTGATTATAAAGTCAAAGTATTGTCTGGCACCTGGCAGTCTATAGCATTTTTCGAGACAACCATCCGAGGTTGAATTTGGTAGGCTTGCTGGTGATTTCTTGAAAGATACCTTATTATCTGAGTGAAATATGCAATTAAAAATGACTTAATAAAAAATCCACGCACAGAGATCCTAGGATATCGAAATAACAGTTATTATTATCAAATTATCCACCTATCCATAAAATAGGAGCTCAAATGATTTTTGTTCAATTTCACATACCGACTGCTTTATTGTTCTCCAAATAAGTGGTGTTCTTCTTCATAAAGTGAGTTAGACCGGCAGTTTTAAGTTTCTCAATTATGTGTCCTGGATGGGGATTGTCACATTACCTTATATCATAATGTTTGATGTGTGAGAACATGACAAATCTGCACCTATAGTCGATTTTAATATTATCTTATTTGAGAAATATTTTGTCTAAATCATAGCTTCCATAAAATAGCAGACCCTTTGATGACTCCTCATTGCCATGTTTTTTAATATTTTGTTCTCGTGCTTGCTTCTGCTAGTATTTTCGTTATATCCACCTCCGCCACTTACAAACTTCCCATTCCTAATTTGTACATTAAATTCCATTAGATTCAACTACAATTTTTATTTAAGGTAACATTGTCTGCAAGAAATTACTCACATACCGACTCACATACGATACACGAGGTTGATCAAGGGGATAGCACTGACGCATAGGTGTCATAACTCACCTTCCTGTATTTGAACAACACAGAAGTGCGCAGTTGGCTGATGAAAATCCGCCCAACAATACACTTTGACGCGAACAGCGAAGTAAAATGTACACACACACATACACACTGGAATACATACTCACCCTGACGTTTGCGTACTCATGAAATGTGCCCGGTGAAAAGTCACTTAAAGTGGTTTTCCACTTGGGAACTATCTAACTCGCTTTTCTATTGACAGTGAGAACTTAAAATAAGCAAAAACGGATTCCAAATGATGATTTGCTACGTGGCTATGTGGCAAAGGTCCATAGATTAGCCATCGCTGATGTCCATCAAACTCCAATCTCTCCCCTTGATATGGCTTTGGGAGGAGGTATTTTCACCTTTTAAACAACTACTCATTCAGTAAACAGCAATCTTGTGTGTATGGTTACTACCAGCTTGGGAGCAACAAATCAAGGAAGGCGAGTAGCTACATATCATGGTGAATGAGATTGCAAACATTTTTTTGGCCATTTACAGCAAAGCTGAGTTGAGACAAAGTCATGCCTCCGTCCAGGGTTTGGAAAAAGCTCTGGTTTCCGGGGGACAAATTAATGACGCAATCTCACAATGCAAATATCAAAGACATCACATGAAGTCATTTAGCATATGTTCACGGTAAATGCAATACATGATACCTCTGGTGAATTAGATATCACCCGTCATTCGAGGCAATGCTAATTTACGTACTGCATGCTGTAATACTTTTATTGTAATGCAGTGGTGATTTATCCATCGTTATTGGTGAGACGCCAATTTAGGACTTTTGAATTTGCCTTCTTGTACCTCGCTGGGTGGGCTGGCATTCGGGCCATGCCAGTAGCCCAAACCTCTTCTCTGTGCCGAATACATATATTCTGCCCAAGTGTTGTGTCTTCTCTCGTCTTCAGGAAAGTCTCGGGGCGATACATTTATAATTTGTTAAAAGCTGTGTTTTGATTACGCGGGAATTTGAGGCTTCGCTGTTGTACTTTGGCTACACGACATTGTAGCGCCTTGAAACTTTCCTGACAATGAAAGAAGACATAATACTTGGGCTTGGGATTACCGAAGTGGTGCGTAGGCGAGGTGGCCTCGCCAGTGTGTGTGCGATGGTGGAATTCCTTAAGTGGCCGTATCATGAATAAAAACCGCGAAGTAAGTAAACACCATAAGTAATACATTTTCTGCCATAGAACTATGCCGAAATGCATCACCAACTGTTTCCCAAAGTCTGGAAATGACTTAGTGCATTCGACATTTTCGTCATTCGTTTAAACTTTAAAAGCCGAAAATAGCAAAAAGAATGCGATTTGAACACTTTATTGCTTTGAAAAAAGAACAAAAGTGAAAGCCTTATTTGCATTTAAGCCATTCACATTGTCCCAATTGTCTGGTAGGGTGACGACGGCCATATTGAAGATTTGGTTCAATTTATTCGTTTCTACTTCCAAAAAGTACACTGAACTATCCAGGCTTCAGTTTTACCGGAAAAATGCAGATTTTTTGGATTAGGTTGGGCTGACCGCTTGCAGGTGTGAATTACCATAATCGGAATTTAAGGGAACTCCCATGTAAAAGCTTGAGCCCTCGTTTTCAGGTCAAAATGGTTGATTTTAATAGCAACAAGAACAGCACAAAAATTTACTTGACATTTTTTCCTTTACTTGTTTTAATTTGTCCCCGTTTTCATAATCAGTCTGTTCATTATCAGCGCTTTTATAGAATACACCGGAGTGTAAAAACCGTACCATAAAGTTTATTCATCTAGACGGAAGGGAATAGGAAAACAAATAGTTTTGTTCATTTTCTTTTTGTTTTTCTTTTGCATGAAGTGAGTTGGTTGCTGCATTGGAAGCACCGCTCCAATCAGTTGCCCACATGCACCCTTAGCCTCTGCACAAATCCCATTGGCTGGGACAAGTTCACCGTTTTCCAAGGTCAGGTCGAGCAAAAAACTCAGTATTTTAATTTCCTGATTTACGGAAAAAGAAAACTCCCAGGTATTTTCCTCGTAGCTTGATTTTGCAATTTAAATGAGGCCATTAAGCGAGTGCATGTCCATCCCTATGCTTGTGCGTGCGTTTAATTAGAGGTAAATGCGGTGCTGGCGCGACAAACACCTTACGGGTCTAATCAGCAACTGACATGAAGTCAGGCGAGTAGGAAAAAATGAACTATTCCACAGGGAAAAAGACCTGCAGAAATGAAGTATATGATTTGACGACTTGCTGATCCACTGATCTGTGGGAGATAGTGCCCTTTGGACATGCATTTCCACCCTAATTTATGCCTTTCCAAAAAGAGTCGCTGTAGGAGATTTTAGTAACCAGCGCTGAATGGAGCTGCTAATAGTGTGGAATCTGAAACTACCCTCAGTGTCGCCGAACCGGTCTCCAAAGCATACCCCTACTTGATCAGTCGAACTTTTGATTATCTGGTACTCAAATCTTTGGATTAAGCACTTTTCTAGTGCGAGTAGTGATTACTCCATCAAAGTCTGAAATATTCCACTTTTAGGGGTCAGATGATGGAAAACACTTCCACGCACTTAACACTACTCAAACCAATGCCCTTTATTGTTTAATTTAGCAAATCTCATGGCAACGCGCGCTTCCATCCAATGGGAAGCTGCGGTGGTGAGGACGTGATTGGTTGAGCAGTGCACACACACTAGCAGTGAGTGAGCTGCACACAAACGGCGGGAAGGGCTTCTCATTCTGATCAGATACCTCACCGACGCCTAGTATGTCAACAAACGCTGCTACTGCAAAGCACAAGCATCGCAAGGAGAAGATCAGCGCGGAGTTTAAGACAGAAGCCGTTATAGAGGGTCGAGTGCCCATCAAACCACAGGATGAGGTGGATATTCAGGGTGCTCGAGAAGTCCTCGAAATGCGCTCGCATCGGAATCTCGGAAAGGCCCACAAAGTCAAGGTCATCGGCACCGACACTCGACTTATAATCAAACGTAAATCGGTTGTTGGATCGGCGCCACGTGAATTATCGCTGCTATGCAATGAGATCTTCCGTTTCTTCATTTTTGCTCGGGATCCCAAATTAGTGATTCTTGTGGTGCCTGATAAGTCGGAGGGAAACCGCGCCTACCTATTGTTAAAGATGAAGAGCGAATCAGACGCAAATCGTGTTTGCAATGTCATCCAGAGTGGACGTAAAAAGTTAAGCTCTCAGGCCCCATTGCCCTCACAATCAGTAGTCACATCGCCTGGTCAATCACAAGCCTCTAAAGGTGCAATCTCTGAAGAACCCGAAGTGGAAATGCAGGAAAATGGTAAAGATGTGGACAAGCCACCCACCTATGATGTGGAAGAAGAAAGTGACCATTCCGAAAACGAGGAGCCGGACACGGCTTCAGAAAGCACGGCAAAAGAGAGTACCCATGCTGCAACACCAGACGTCTCGCCACGTGCTATATCGCCCAGGAAAGCCCCCGAGATCGAATATAAACCAGAAGTGAATAAAATCGACACCGTAACCACACCAGAGGTGCAATCCGCATTCCCAGCCATGTTGAACGAGGACAAATCCGAAACTGAAAAGGAGGATGACGAGGAGAATGCTTCACCACGCACTCTTCCACGCACACCACTGCACAGTGCATCGCCTTCCACAAAAGTTCATAAGAAGAAACAGCATCATCGAAGACAGCCACCACTCATCGAGGAGATGTACGTGGAAGCCCCGAAAAACTGGAAGGTTGCCCAACCCATATACGCTAGACGGGAGGAGGAATTACGCGAAGCCCTACTAGTTGACATGTACGATGATGACTGGGCTGTCGATGTAAAGATAATCAAGTCGGATGGTGGCTTTGGAAGTCGACTATCGGAATCTGGAAACGTCTATATGTTCACTGCACATCATTTAGTCCCAGAAAACGACGGCTACTTCGAGTGCAGTTCCAGCAGTGATGAAGAGGTGGAATTAAGGGAGAAACCTATGGGAAGGGCCGTCAACAGACCTGCGAACAATGGAGTAGGAGCACACGTCTCCTCGAGCAGTGAAAGTGATAGAAGAAACAGCTACGCAAGCATGAGTCGAGCGTAGATGGTGAAGGCAAGAAAAGATAGTATCGTGTATTCTAACCTGATATCACTCTATTTCTCCCCTTTCCACCCATATGAATGCGATGACAATCTAATCCCTCGGTTGTAAGTGATTTTTCTTCTCCTTCCTTTCGATTCAACATAATCAACGTTCTCCTTCCTCTCTTTTTATAAATGATCATTAATAAACTGATTTTTCGTTTTGGATTAATTTTGACATTTATCTACCATTTTTAAAGGAAAGTGTGACGGAAATTTAGAGCTATTAATTAAATGCTTGGTTAAATTTGGTGCAAAAAACCCCACGATGGAGAATGGTGGTGCTACCTCAATGAGTAGAGCAGTCGATGTGAGGAGAGGTATTAAGTGTTCGGCTCCACAACATCCCATCGAGCCCCCGTCTTAATAAACCCCACTTAATTTGTTTTTTGTGGGAAATTTTTTTTTTCTAATAGTGTACGACTATTGTTTAAGTAAATTGATGAATAAGAGGGCACTTGAATTTCATTGAGCAGTGTCCCGTCATGTCTGAATGAAATGAAAAACAAAATGCTTAATTGGGGCTACAAATGACATGAAGATAATCTGTCAAGAAGAGCGGTGACATGATCAGATATTCCATAAATTGTCACACTCACATTCGACAGGACATGTGACATCAAATTAGGCCCCTCCACTTTAAGTGTTGTGAGAATCTGTAGCGCCTTGAGTCCCCTCAAGGTTGTGTCAAGTCAAAGGAGGATGGTAAAACATACGTTACTAACGTACAGGAGAGTTGCGAGGTCTGAAAGCTATGCCCCAGAGGAAAATTAGTTGTGGAGATTAAAGTGCCCCCATGGTTCAGCGTAAGCATTTAAACAAATTGCCGCATCAGCTTTTAATTAATCAAATACGTAGATCAATGTAAGGGTTTTAAGTCAAATAAACAAAGAAACCGAGAGACCAGTGATATATGCGGCGCAAGGTGAGTCCCCTGTGACTTAAGGAACGCGGAAGATGGGATGATGCGCTCTCTCGCCCATCCCATTCCCTCCTCTCGTGAAGCCTAAATTCCCCCATAGACGCGTTGTGCTACGACATGGGATTCTATATTGGCTTGCAAGAATAGGTGATATGATCAGTCTTGGTTGTCTCAGAGGGTGAAAAATTTGCCAGGTAGACAGATCGGAGCACAAACGATGCGTGACTCAAAAGTGTGTGATGAGTGAATCATATTGGGACTGCCAACGATGCTCACGTTGGTTTAACTTCGCAAGCCAAAATTTGGTAGCCTTTGAAGCTAATCATCATTACCTCTCGCACGTGAGTGAGGCCCACATGCCTTCACCTTCCCATTTCAATTAACGTGGATGCGTGTAAATGAGATGGATTGTCATGATTCGCGTGAAACACTGCTGAAAGTCGCGCTTACTACATAGCCTCAACGCCGCATACTTCTTCATTGCACCATTAAGGGGGCATGAACGCAATGCAGTAGCCTTTGATGAGTGATTCATCACCAGAATAACATTGCCCCAAGCATTAGTGGGAGTTACCTTCTACTATCGCATACCACACCCCCGCAGGCTAGACAAAAAAAGCTGGCTCACTGATTCCAATCTACAATGCTAGCATCCGAGTTTAACTTCCTTAGTAAATCAGACTAAACGGAATCACCTCCATCAGGCGGACCTGACACTTGGTGACAGCAGAGAGCACACCAACGATGGGCAACAGCCCCGATAAGCTTGGCGGGTAACTACACTTGATAATGCCTTCATTGGGAGCCGTTTCTTGAGTTGCTATGTTGAATCTACCCTTTAGTGAGGCGAAAGAGACTTAGACGCCTTGATGAGGCTAAGATGCGGAGATTTGGAGAGAACTCCATTTTACGCAGTGACCAAAACCTCCTCACAGTTAAACAGTTACAACGGATGGATTTCCACTAGAACACAGTGATCCTCCCCCGCGAATTTTTATTTAACAAGGTGACCTCCAGAGCACTAGAGGATGATTTATCGTCACAGCCTACGACACCACTGAATGCAACGAAACAGCATAGATTGGTAAAGAATACGCGCCACTCATTTGTGACCTCTGGAGTCAGATAACAAAACTGAGGCGAATTACATGTGCAGCCTTGAAAGCGAGGGCATGGAGGTGAAGGCTTTGTAGGAGCTAGTCAATTGTTTCAAAAAATTACGCCTGGTTGCATCAGAACCTAACAACTAACGACGAGAAGGAGCACCTAACATAACAACCAAGATTCCCTGGATTCTTTTAAGTGTCGCGAGAACCTGCTCATAAAAGTGGACTTTCAAAGCCATCTAGACACAAGTTCATCAATATCCATGTTAAAAAAAATGGAAAGAAAACTTCTCTTCGTCACAGGTTTCAACCCAACCCTCGACTCCGGAAGAGGCAATCAATCAAGGCCATCGAAGTTGAAAAAACAAAGAAGTGCTCATGTATTAACAAAGTACAAGATAGGTAAGTAGAGAAGACAGGAAGATAGCGAGACTAAAAGGGATGGAAGGGAAGGCGCGGGGGGGGGAGGACGGCTACAAATGAATGCATTCTGGCCTATAAAACAGAGCCAAAACTACTACACACACATACACGCACAATCGTTTGCCGATAACGAAAGAAAGTGAATTAATGAATGATGCGCTGGGTGAGGGCAGGGAAGGGGGGCTGAAGACAAGGGATTATTGCACTGGTGAAGAGATATTGCACCGCAGACGAGTGTAAAATGCCAAATCACGCGCGCTGGTCATTTGTGGACAGTCAATGCGTGCATTGAAACACGAGGTAGATTTTCGGCAGTAATGCAGACACTGAAAATGAGCGGAAAAAACACAAAAGATCAAAATTTAATTGTACTTTGAAATATCTCCACAAGACGTATGACCAACTTTTGAGGCATTATAAAGAGTTCATTTGGGGTTGAATTATACCCGTATTTCGTTTGATAGTTGTAGAACACGTGCCAACGAAACTACACTGACAATATCGTGAACTATGAAACAAGGACCGATTTCATACTGTGGTGAGGACCTTTCTCAAGTCAAATTGCTCCAATTCATTCTGATACATGACATGGCATAAGCCAATGAAAAACAGCGACGATTGCGCCCACGAGTGAGGCAGTGATTACGAAATCTCGGATCAAGGGATGCATTGCAGCAAGACAGATTATTGAACTGGTGCTGATGCCAAAAGACAACTCCAGGGTACATTGTAAAAAGAGTGGGGCCAAAAGGTATAGCTGAAAATGTGTGCATTATGTGAAGACGAAGGCATCAATCATATTCAAAGAGTTCAACGAGTTATCAGGTGCCTTGATAATCACCCTCCCATCGAATACATATCGCCACCACCGCCCACTAAGTAGTTTATAAACCCCACACAAATACACTGAACCTCAGTAAAAAAGAAGCACACTACAGTTGGCCTGTCAACTGTCAGCTATGAAATGGTGGCAACCGGCGTCAAACTCACCTGCTATCGGAGACAACACACACACAAACACACATTTAAGACAGGGAAGACAGATAAAAGACCGCGATTTATCAGTCCGCAAAATTCTCCGCACTGGATAGGGCGGAGTAGTAGGTAGGGGCAACAGCAAAAGAAAACCAAAAACTACCAACCATCAAGAGAGAAAGCCTGCAACACAGTAGGCGTAATATGAGTGAAAAATGCAAATTAGGATGATCTTTGCTTCTTTCTTCCTTCCTGCCTACCTGTCTGCCTTTCTCTGTTCGGCGTGGGCCAAGAATTTGCATACACGCGAAGCCGATGAAGTGTGTGTGTAGGCATGTGCAGTAGCCGTGTATTTCTAGCCGTGTGTTTATAGTGCGTGGCAGACCAACTAAATTCACTTCTTGCCTACCTCTTGACTCAAGCAGAGGGGAAAAAATCACATATAAATTAGGCTAGTTTGGTGAATTTTGTCGTTACCCATTACCACCACTACCACCACTGTGGGCCTGCACCACACCAGTTGGGACAAATTAAATTGTCAACATGGTTAAAAAAACAGTGCGTAAGGCAAACAAATGTGGTAGTTGCCCAATTCCACCCTCCATCATCTTGTTGTGTCAATAAACCCAGTGGATTAAAATACAGCCAAAATTTCATCGTAGAAAACTCCATTAACTGCGTAATTTTTCATTTTTTGTAAAAGAGCAAATCACGGGAAAAGTGCTTCCTCGAATCTAGATGAAAACGAGGAAAAAATCTACCATGGTACTGTAAATACAGAATTGACCAATCCACCTCCCCAAAAGGAGGAAAAATGCTCCCAAATCATTAGGTATGTCAAAGTTTAAAAGAAAAAGGGAAAGTAGCAACAAAAAAACTAACTTCTTGTAGACCCGGTAGTTAATTTGCAAGACGACGAAAAATGGAGCTTGGGTGAAAAAGAGAAGTTAATTTTGACTCTATTACCCTGAAGTGTAGTCAATCAGAGGGCTGGACCCTCTGTTAGCAGGACTATTGAACCACGGATCCAAAAACAAGAAGAGGAAGGAAGGGAGTAGGTGTATAACCGGATTTAACTTCTTGAATAATTAATAGAAAACGAAAGTCTTGGATTTTCAACTCCTGAGTGAGTTGTAAGCGTTTACCATTACAGAATTTGGGGAGGGGAGGGGGTAGAAAGTGGAAGAGAATTACTAACCACGATAAGGCTGATAGCAAAGCAGATGAATTTCAGTGATTTGGGATGAATTAGAGATTCACTGAGTGAAGTAAGAGTTGTCACATCCAAACCTCCAACTGTCTTGCCCCCCACCTTCTCTTCCCTTCTCCCCCCACTCCCGCTGAAAGCGCGTGCCCGAAGCATTTTGCTGGGGTATTAAAAAACTTGTAAACACCAACCGCCATCGCAAAAAAGGAGGCGAGTTTGTTTAAAAGTCACTAAAATTCACTCAAACCATCAAAAACCAAATCAGCATAAAGCTCGAAGCATCCACAAAAAGGAGAAGAGTAAGAAAGAACACATATTTTGCAACGAAGCAATTTACCCTAAGGACTAGAAAGAAAACAAGAAAAGGTGGTATTTTGAAGGAAGTCACCACTGTAAAGTGCGCTCAGTTAATTTTCAAAAGGAAAGGGCAATCTTAATTACAGGTAATTACCACCGACTTTAGCTATGCCAAACCAAAATAGTAGAAAGTAATTACCAAATCTGGAGAGACAACACAAGTGAAATGACCTGCCAAGAAAGGTGGCTTGTCTACCTACCTGCAGAAAAACAGGAAAACCAGATGTCCTGGGTGGATGAAAGAAGGTGAAGGGTTGAAATGAAGGGTCAGCTCCACAAAAAAGCGAGGCAGCTTCAACTGCCTTCAGTGGAAGACGAAGCAAGAGGCTCAAAATATGCGTAAAAGCACATTAAAAAAGAAAGTTAACCCCAGCTGAAAATACCCCAAGTGGGTCGGAGACACTCGAAAAAGAGGAAAAGACCGGCCGAAGGTAAGTTTCAGACAGATTTAAAACATCGATTGACGTTCTGATGGAGCGAATAGCACGCGAGCATTACATAATTTATGAAAAACAACTAAATGAGTGTGCTTTGAGGGGAAGAAACACCTTAGAACCAGAATTTGAAGAATTGTTACGAGATCTGGGGGGGGGGGGCAGAGCTACTGAGGTCAACCTTCAGCCAAAACTACCTAATCCATCCACCGGGAAGGCACCGGTTGACAGGTGTGACAACACTGGAAACCGACAATCGCAGCTTCCTGCTAAACTAAGGCCTTTTCACATACACTAGACCCACACAGTTAATGCAACTCTTTAAAAGAAAGGTGAGAATATATTTGGTTGGGAAGAAAAGTCCACATTTTTTTTTCTTTCTAGCCTCGTTTTCTAACAACAATGAACTATTGAGCAGGTGATGATGCACTTGCGCCCACAAAAGCACACAACACGGAGACAGCTTCCGCTGTGGCCATTGTTGGTGCGGCTGCACTTTTACCGGAGGTCATAACACCCGCATTGGGAGTTTTTTTCTGCGGAGACCGTCGACTTAATGGACGTGTGCCAGTCAGTGAGTAAATGTTTGAGAACGTTGCCTAGACTTTTTTCCTACAGAAAAACCAAACCACCAGTAGGACAGATTCACCGACAGAGTGTAACACCGAAGGGGTATTGAACACCACAACCCGAAGAAGTTTTAGCATTCAAACAGGCCAAAAAAAGTTTACCATTACGTCCAAATTGAAAAGCTCCTACACATTTTGCAACCAGTTATCCACCAAAAAAAGGTCGAAAAAAAGCAAGCCACATATTAGTGTTGCCAAATGTAGGCAAGAAAAGGAGTTTACAGGCTCATTTACACACCATACCTGTAAAAGGGAGGCTACATCGCAATTTAACTATCACCTGAAGTACTTCCACACACTTAGTGGGTGACGACATTGGAGTGAAATGCGGACAAAGCCAACCATTCAGAGTGTGAATTCATAATTTCCAATTTGACGATGGGAATATCACCGAGAAATATGGGAAAAGCACGACCTCTAAGCGATATTAAAAGTGCGGAAACTAGGAAAGGTGGCAGAAGAGGTGGTAAAATCCATAACCATGTAAAAAATGTACTAAAGGGAACATTGGATACTGAATTTTCAACATTGCTATGTAGGAGGGAGGGGAAGAAAATCCACTACACATGGAAAGAGGCGAACACACCCACACACACACACTGCCTGTAACCAATCCCCATAGGAACGACATTTACATATGACGGGCACTAATTAGTAGATACATTTGATTATGAAATCGAGCCAAAAGTGGTCAAAGTTCACTCTGTGAATTATTTGTCAATAAAAAAGTGATGAAGGGGTATCTAATGACAAAGCGGCTAGCACCCCACCAGGTTGATGCTTAAATATTACTTGGTTACTTGGTTAATCGTGTGTGGAACATGGCCGATATTTCCTGCCTAGCCTCCAGTGAGAAATTCATGGTTGAAGATCCCGTCTACACACAGACAAATACAATGTCTAAGCTCTTGGGGGATGGAATAATCTAGACCTTGAAAGTGTGGTGTGGGTAGTGAATTGATCATCTAGATGGTGACAATTGACACTTTCATTTTTCCAACGTTGGAATACAAGGGTTACTTCTCAGTTAGACAAAAAGCTGGTTGTTAGCTCTTGATACAGAGAATATATGGAACCAAATTGTGTAGATTCCACGAATTTCTCTGCTCCACCCGCATGAAACATTACTAAAAAGTCTAAAACTTTAATCATTCCAGTTGACATAGGGACAATCTGAACAAGCGGTTTCATTCAGCGATTCGATATCTGTCGACAATACGTTCTGTGGACGCACACTGCACATACTCCAAATGCTACAGCGCAAATCCAGCGAGACGGTTCTCCAGTTTCATAGATCCAGTTCAATCCACTTCGTCAATTGAACTAGCCGGGGCTATCCCCCTCGGAGTGAAGCGAAATTTGACGATGTAAGAGGAAAGTGGTAGAGAGAACCCAATACAGATTACCGTACTTGCCAGCTCAGTCCTGTCCATCAGTTCATGACGCAAGCGCAGGACTGTCGTGGTTAATGGTTACCTAACATTAGATTCGACTTTGTACGTGTTTGAGGCATCACGATCCTTGATGAAGGTCTGGCCTTTCTAAGCGTCCATCCCGTTTTAGCAAGAATGCATTTGAAAGAGCTCTCGCATTGTCCTTTTCATGTTGCCGTCTCTTCATTTAATCACAGCCATATGAGTGTTTATTTCTTCTGTCTTAATTTGCAATTTGAGCCATTTATTGGGTCAGTATCACAGTATCTCCTTTCCTTCCACCATTCTTATCTGATCTCCTTCGTGTGTTTGCAAACATCAAGATGGTAATGTTCATATCAATTTTGATTCAGGTTTTCGACATGCCTTAAAATTTAGGCCTCATTTCGCTTTGATATTGATGTGTCAGTGTTGAAGTTTGCTTCCTACCAACACAAGTACATACTGGGAGACGGACAGAGTGGGTGCCACAGATAGAGCCAATTTATCACCGGCCATTATGTTATCACATCCTACCGCACTGTCTTTAAACGCGATCCAACGGACGTGGCCAGGAGTTTCTTCATATCTAAAGTCTGGTTTATTTTCGTAAACTAAGCCGATGTTGTGAGGGTGAGTTCAAAATGGGGGGAAAATGGCCAGAAGCATTGCAAGAGGTACTCTATGGGGAGATACAAGCATGCCGATGCCCTATAGTTCCTACAAATTGCGATCAAATGTGGTAGTTAGGACCCAAACAGGTAGCACTCATCTTTTTTTAGACTAATGAAGCAGGTCGTGGCGCCTGAGTGCGATAAAATGAAACACTTAGGCATTCCAACGAACACATTTTAGCGTCGCAAGTAGAAGTCAGGCTATTATTAACGAGAACTGCTTAATGATGCGTATGAAAGACACAATAGTGTGGCGAAATGAACGAGAATTGGAGGAGAAAATGGACCTCGTTCGATAGGGCGTGAGGAAATTGAGCAGAAACAATCAGCAGGCCTTAATACGGGAAGTGGAAGGGCTTTTCGGACACTGATCCCTGCGCAGAGCCTCTTCTTTCAATAGATAAAGTAGTCTCGCAATAATCTAAACAATCAGCTGAGCATCCTGATAGGCATGAAAGGTAGACGACAGTTAAAAGGTGTTAGTTACCGACAATGAGTAGGCCCATTTCATCCATAACGAAATGGGGCTGAAACGATGGGGAATATCCTTCCGAAGGCACTTAGAAGAGAAGAATTCTTTTGGGATGAAATAACACCAATTATGAGTTATTAACCATCCTTAAGTACCACAGAGTATACGAGGAGGAGGAATAAGGAGGGCTTGTACATATGTACGAGGCGTAGAAGGTAAGTGAAATGGTTTTAGGCATTGTAGAGGACTTCAAACGAACTTATAGGTTGAAAAAACCTAGAATACCCTCGAAGGGACCCTTGAAAATACAAATTCGGTATGAGAATATTCACTTTCACTAAAGTGATGCTGCACCAGTTATGGATGTGACAACATTTACCAGTGGCTAAACGGAGCAGAAGTAAGGTATAAGCTATTTCCGAGTACCACAAATCATGACAGGCTTGAGGAGGGAAATATCCCACCGATAAGATGGGAAGCAAAGTGATTGAGAGAATTACGCAAGGAAAGAGGAAGAACTCTACAAGGTGGTAGATATTTTCTACCACCGATAAAAGCAAAGAAAATACTTCTAATTTATTCAGTAATAGAATTTAATGCTGTTGTTTCTAAAAAATTATCAAAAAACGTGACCTATGAAAGTAATTTGACACCTCTGATCGGCGAGGAAATAGATAAGAGAAATGCACTTTTAAAATATCCACAGAAGATGGAGTAAAATCAAGCAGAAAAGACGCATCCAAAAATCACCAGAACCATGAAGTGACTTGGCAAAGGAGAAAACTTGACTCACGTGATAAGATTGAGGGAAGACGTGGGATGAGCGAGTAAGTGAAAACAAGAGATAGAAGGCGACCCAATGCCCCTCCCTACTGTCGATGTGTCTTAACATGGCGATGCAGGTTGCCCAGTTGCGCAAACGCCTTGGAGCACTGCGGACATCGATAGGGCTTTTCACCCGTGTGTGTTCGGATGTGCGCTCGCAAGTGATCCTTCTGTGGAAAGGCCTTTGGACAGAAGCGACAGGGAAATGGGCGCTCACCTGTAAGGAAAGATGAATGAGACAATGGATTGCGGGAAAAGATCTCTTACGACTCGTTCTACTGATGTCAACACTGACGAATTTACTTCAAAAGGATGGTAAGAGTAGTTTCTCTGATCGGATATCACATCATAATGCAAAATAAGGAAGGTTTTTATTGAGGATGAGTGAAACTGTGAAGAATCACAATAAAAGGGCTATCAAAATCGCATCAAAAACCGTCATAACTTCAGTTTAAGACATAAAGACCGATTTGTAAGCGTACCCTGAAGACTCGATACCTACCAGCGCCACAGCTAACATGTCAGAATGGCAGTGAATGGGAAAAAGTACATAAAACCTACATCCACTCAGAAATACTGATGAACGAAGGGCAATTAGCATATGAGTAGAAATTTTTGGCTCTATGAAACGCAAATCTACGGTTAAATTCTCTCAGGAGATATTAGCTCTCTCGTTTTTTCTCACTCTCGCATGCTGCTGACAGAAAAAGTTGGAGCGAAACTATAAAAAGGGTGAGAAAGACTTTTGGAGCAGAAACAGTGCTGGCTTACAGGAGTGAAAACGCCTGAAAGTAGATCTCAGGGTTGGTGACAGGAAGCCACGCCCGTAACACCTACCCTATCCGTCGCCCAACGCAAGGTTGCGCTGATAGGCAGCCAACTCTTGCATCGCCACACCCTATAGGGCCTCCACCAAAATCCAAACAAATTCCTAAATGTCAAAACAAGGCTGGAATTTAAACAACCCATGTCGGAAAACTGAGCCAAAAGCGATGCAAACATCACGTTATGCTTTTTACAAATATACGGTGATTGGGTTTGTGGTGGACTGCAGACGAGATTATTACTGCGAAAGCCGACATGTCTCCACTCGATACAACTGGAAGGTGTCCAAGACCAAATTATGTTTTAAAAACATGTGAGACTGACCAAACAGTCGAAATTAGGCCCCATTTTTTTTCTAAGGTAAGACCTATGGCAGCCGCGAGGCCTATCCACAAGAACACTCCATACTACACTTTATGAATGGGATGGAAGGGAAAGTGACAACTTCTCTCCCCACTCTTCGTAGTTCACGGATGGCATTTCTTTATGTAATGACATTTGAGGACCAAAAAGAGCAGAAATGGAGGCTTTTTTGCTTCCAAAGACAAAGCATTTTAGAAAAGTAGAATCCACACTAACGACCCTTTAAAAGAGGATTGACAACCTACAGCGGTGGATTACGTCAACGGATACCGGAACTCAGAAAGCTCTCTCTGACTGTGGTTGACCTAATCAAAAATAACAGCTCTCACAATTTAAAAGCTAGCTTGGAAATCAGCGAGAAGAGGAAATAAGTGCTTTTCATGCAAAACCGTGAGATGAAGCGTAATTAGTCAAAAGTTAAAGGAAACTCCTCTCCCATCTCACGCGAAAGTAGGGCGAGGGGAAATGGATTAAGGCAGACCAAGAGCAAGAGAAGATCAGTGATGCTTGATTGCTCCCCGCCAAAAGTTCTCTTCAATCATAAGTCACGTTTTCAGATGGCTACGCGGTGGAGGTTTTTAAACCCACAAAGAGCAAAATTTTTCGCTGTGCAGGCTTTGTATAGCCCAATATAAAAGGGCGAAGGCTTAGATCTAACTAAATAGTCGGGAGCTACGATGCCTTATGACCACAGAAAAGGGTTTTTTGACAGAAAAGCGATAGACTGGAAGCACATGCAGTAGGAGTTGATCATGTTGAACCCATAAAAACTACGACACACACTAAAAGGAAGAGAGCTAGGGACTGGGGGTTGAAGGAAGATGCTTTGGAAAGGAGCAATTTTGCGGAGTGTAGAAAATTCCTTTTGGATAAGTGAAAGTAAGAGGAAACTACCAGAACTTGGGAGGTCAGAATCTTACAAAATACCCCTTCCAAGTGCCTTACGTTTTATGAACCATGAACAAAGGAATAAGTCCATTTACAAAAAGCACAAACAATCCACCGAACCGATATTTTAAAGGTGCGAAGATAAGATAAAGATGGGGAATTACATAGAGCATCAAGGAACAAAACGATCTTAAAAAGGGGAAAGAGAAAGTGGAAGAAATGAAACAAGTCAAGGCCAAAGTTGGGAAGTTAGCAAGATGATTGAGCATCCGGACGGAAATAGCACCACTTTGAAGAGGTACCAGAGGCATGGAAATCCGTCCCAAAAAGGGAATAGAACAAACAAAAATACGATTTTAACTGCCAAATTATCAATCAACTTACAAAGGAAGCTTCCCTGTTCATACTGTTCAGTTATTTACATAAAACACTATTGATGGGCTCTGGTGCTTTCTTTTTCTCATGAAAAAAACGTGTCTTTTAACACCGTTGTAGCAAAGGCTTCCGGACGTCTGAGCGCACGGATAATATAGCACTGCAGCACACTAAAAAGTACAGAAACGATGCACGAAAAGCCTGTATGGATCACCCAAGCCGTGACTAATCACTTTTGGGCCTGCTTTTTGGTAAGCGAACAAGCTACAGCCCCATCTTGGCATTTAGTATTGTTGTTGCAGTAGCAACATGACCCCGAAGACCTGTCAGTAGGAGACGCAGAAACACGCACACAGGGTAATGTCTGATAGCAGAAAGGTTTGGAGAGTTTTTGTGAAGACAGTGCAATTGCAAAAGGCGATGTAGTGACAAATAGTACACACCTTGTATAAGGCATTGACACTTCGTGAGGTAAAGAAATTTATATCATGAAGTGTACGTACGGGAGAGTAATTGTAATTCTGAGATATGGAAATGCAGTAGTAAATGGAACACTGGGTTCAAGAGATCACAACCCATCTCCAACGCCTCCGCAAAGGCCGTTTTTTGGAGGAAGGTCAATGAAATATGCGAATTAGGAGGCTTACAACGAATACAGACTGTTAAGTCAGACTTTTAGATAAAAAAAACACGAAATAAGCCTGACAAGGATGATGAGTGGAGAAAGGAGTCAATAAATGGGAAGGTGGAAGCTCAGCTCATCTCAGTAGAAAAAACAAAAGAGAAGCGACATGTCTTTATTGGCAAAAAACTTCCTGTCAAATTAGGGCCAAATATGTGATTTACAAAACCAAGAGCGAGAGAGACGGAGTAGAATTTCGATGACAAGAAATGTTCGGATGAGTCAAATGTGAGACACACACAGAGGGTGGATTTAGGTAACTGGGATACAGAAAGGTGAGAAACAAGGCCAAAAGGAAGAGTGAAGAGTCCTGATTTGTGAACATCAGAAATGAAGTAGAGCTAAATGACAAAAGTTGGCTGTACAAGTCATATAACTGCAATCATGTAGATGTGACAACCACGGCAAGTGAAATTGACGGATTATCAAAAGTCCAGTGGTAGTGAAGGCAGACAGAGGTAAGAAAAGTGGTCCATTACATGTGTAACACACTAGTCGCGAATGGAATAGTCAATCGCAGGTCATGGAAAAAGGGAGGCGAGAGAGGTTAAATTCATCAACCAAGAAAGTGCACAACAGCCACAAGGTTGGAAAATACACGCAGCAAAATATTCAAAAAGAGGATCTACGGTCGTACACTTGCAAAAGGTAAGACTGAGAATGAAAGAAAGGCGATATCGAAAGTGAAATAGTTGAATTGAAGTCAGGTAACACCAGAATCTATTCAGAACATCAAAGACACTAAAAACTTGAGCTGTACCTAGACGATACCGAATGAAGCTAACACTATTGAATAGACAAACAACGCTAAATCTAGTGAACAGACTCTGATTACCAGTAAACAATAACTACGTGAGTGACAAAGGCACGCACCAGTATGAGTTCGTATGTGCGCCTGAAGGTTGTCCTTCCTCTCACAACTTTTTGTGCAGAAGGGGCACTGGTGTCGACGTCTTAGCGTTGAAACGGCTGCGACAACAGCAGAGACGACAGTGTTGGATTCCTCGGAGGAGGAACGATGTTTAGAAGGGTTCACAGGTTTGGCGAACGACGGTGCTGGAAGAATTTCCACGGCCGGTGGAAGAACAGCAGGAGCCAAGGGCTTGACCGACGTAACTATCGCTGGTGTGGATGCCATTGTTGATGATGGAGGAAGGGGTAGACGAGGACTTAACGTTTCAAATTTACTTGGAATGCTGACCAGCTTAGTGGATGATGTGGTCATTATGGGGAGCGTGACGTCAGCTAAAATCCGTAGGAAAAGCAAGGATCATTGCCGTAGCCAAACCTAAACCAAGAGCAACTTTTTGCCAAGGTACACTAGCTAGAAATAAGTTGGTCAGACATTTTTATGTGCACCAAGAGAACGAAGAAATGCAGAAAAACTAGGGAAAAGCGTATGAGAATGGGCATTACCCCCAATTTCCCTGTAGTGATTTTTTTCTAAATTCACATCTGTTTTTGGGCTCGCCAAATTTGGATTTCATTAAAATAAAAAGCAATGAGAGGTGACTAGACCAAAGGCGACATACATGCGTAGTCAATTCGAAGCCTTCCAGCTAACTCGAGTAAATCAGTTGAGGAGGATCAAGTAGGAAGAGGCAATGCAATCGTAACTCCCACTTAAGATAACATCAATGAAATAAGGTAAACTAGGCATATCAGAACCAAGAAATCTGAAAACAGATTTAATGATTGTCTTCGAATGGAAAACCAGACAAATGGCAAAACCGGTAAAGCAAATTGGTTGTTGATAGTAGGACATGAAATGCATTCGGTTACAGAGAATTCCAAATCTTCGACAATTTGATTACTAGTGTCACGCATGCGTGACACCCCAAACTTCCTGTCTGAGCCCAACGTCACAAAAGCGTGACATGCATTTTTTTATCAACTTATGATAAATCGGTTCTTTTATTGAGGCATTTTGCGAAACTTTTCGAGCAGGAGAAAGAGAAATAAAAATCACAATAAAGGTAGTGCTCATGAAAGATCCAAACGAAAAAGCACGACAGCATGTAAACAGGTGATGCTTTGGACATGAGAGAAAATTGAAGAATACATCTTTGCTAAACACAAAAAAACAAACTTTGCGATTCAAAATCCAAGAACACACTTTTGTTGGAGGGAATGATGCCAACAGGAGTAGTCTTTGGTGCATCAGCAGCCCGGATGAGTAGAAACTGCGTGGTACCAGAGACACCAGTGCCGGGTAAGGAGGTGAGCAGTGCAGTGGACGGCGGCATCTGCTGTTGCTGCTGCTTCTGGTGCTGCAGAGCTGCTGCCACAGCGAGAGGGAGGAGCAGGAGGGACCCGGCACCACTGGAGGGATTGTTGATGGGTACAAGAAGGGTCTGTTTGGCAAGAGACACCTCAAAAGGTGGTCGTGAGGTATTAGGCAGGATAAAACGCGGCTGCGACTTTTGTGGACTCGGCTCGGTTTCCTTAGTGGGTGTAGTGGCAGGGGTGGCGGAGGCGATGATTGGACGCCACTGATGACTTGGGACTTGGCATGACACACTAACCGAGGCTGGTCCACTGCCGTATTTGCTTTGCGGAGGAGCATGAGGTACCGAAGATGGTAGTTGAAGTGGCTAGGAGAGAATGCAAATGGAAATTAATAAATGACTTTTTACTCATTAACTCAAAAGTAGCAACTTCGAAACCAAACTCAAACCTAAAAAAAAGAAACAAAAGCTTAACCCAAAAGACGCCGGAATGTAATTCATGGTCTGCCTTATTCAAAATGATAAGAATTGAGTTGTTGGGCCCTTTATGCGAACTAATTTTTGACAAAAACGCAAATGCCATTATCAAACTCGTGACAAAAGGACTCAAAACAAAATCACTTAGTGGTAAATATGTGGAAGCCGATAAGATTCAGTAAGTTTAAAACAGGACTTTGTCTTTGTTAAGCCAATGAAAGAGGAAGGTGAACATACTTTACAACTTAATTTTGAGGTAATTCCACCGGAACCTAGTGATGACAACATCGACTGGGGAGCTGTCACAGCGCAGGAAGCAAAATTCTCCGAAGAAGCCGATGATGGGAATTGTAAAGAGTGTTCGAAAGGCGGCTCAGTCAACGACGAGCTTGATGGGGTAGAAAAAAGGACACCTGCAGAAGTAGATGCATTTCTCGAATGAAATTTCATTATCTGATCAACCGTCGGAAGCTTAGTTGATTTCAGCGACTCTTCGTGTTTCACCATAGAAATGGCAGGAGAAGGAGGATTCGGCAACCAAAAGGAATTCGTTGACTCAGTTAGAGGTTTCTCGTCAGTGAAGCATGATCGCTCGCTTACGAATTGGAGTAATTCATTTAGATCGCTATCAGGATTGGAAGGAGGTTCCACGTAAGACTTATTGCGTAGCAGGGTATCAACACTGTCCAAATGGACCTTATGGGTTTCTGGTTGCAGGAGAGAAGAGGAGTAGAAATCGCTTGGCTTGGTGCCCAAGTGAGAAAGGAAGACATTCTTCACTTCAGCTGATCCATCCACGACACAGGTGGGGAGGTGGTTCGGCTCCTTCTTTAGTCCAAGAATGAAGTGTGGAAGGCGTTGAGGAGTGTTTTGTGGAGTACAGGTTAAAACTGAAACATCTGACTGCATTATTACAGATGAAATCAGTTCTAAAACCTATACCTGAAAGCAAATAAAGGTCTACGGTAACAAATCATACAATGAAAAAAACGTTCTGATTTGCACTAGATACATGCACGAAAGATATCATATAGGGGCTACGGGGACTAATGACGACATTTCATGTAAATTCTTGAGCAGTTTAAGGATCAAATGTTTATTAATCCAGCCGACTCCAAAGCCATGAAAAATTTGATGTGAACATTTCTAAAACTCAATAAGTATAAAATGATGATCTTTTTAACGCTGAGCAAAGTTTAGCAATACTGTCTTCATTAAACCTTTACATACGAAAAAGACTGTATGAAATTTTGAAAAGGGACAAAGCCGAGACTAGGAGACTCAAGCAAAAAAACCAAAGAAAAAGTTACCTGCACGGGAAGATTAATTTACTATGTATTCAAAATAACACCCATCCCGCGGGAAAAACAGCGTATAGAATCCGACCAAACGCAAGCAGCATCGAATGAAGCGCTTCATGGCTGTCGATGACTCATGAAAACGATATTCCAAGGTCTTTCGCTTCAGATTATAATATACAAAGTTCTACTGTCATTGAATCTATAGTAACGGCATTGCGTGCAACCAGCCTTATTTGCCGTATTTTATATTACGCTGTTTCAAATGTATTTAGGGAACCGCAAAGCAAGGTTTTGAGTATAGTTAGCGAAAGAAAATATAGTGAGGAAACTGCTGTGTTCTAAATGCAAGTGGAGTAAATGCATGCACCCTGAAAAGGCTAAAGTAGCTGATAACAAAACTTGTGCATTTCTTGTCCTTCCACTGCACGCTAATCTAAGAATTTCTATATTCATTGGTTATAAAAGGCACCCCAATTTATTCTGGGATCGGATGAGGCTGAAATAGCATAAGACAGAAATGCCTTTTATGCAGGTGGGTTGTACGGCTACTGTTGCACTTAGGAGGCCAAAACACCCAGCTTAAGTGCCACCTACAGAGACTTTGGTGTCCATGTGCTCAAACTCTGCGTCAAACGAAATATTAATGCATTGAATGTGTGTAGAGCTCAGAGAAATTTTGGGGGTAGCAATATTTGAAGGCGCTATAAGGAGCCCTTTTTACTGGCATATAAAAGTGACAATTCTATTCACCTGGCTTGAAGGCCATGCTGCTGAGCGGGAATAGAGCTTTTGTAGGCTGACTCGATTACAACATCAGTGACGCATTTTAAGATTTCGTTGCATCTAGAGCAGTGCTTGATTACAAAACTTTACTAAGAAAATACTCCTGCATTCTTGCACCATTCAAGACTGATTAACACGAATTAACGTGTGCATTTCTTATGCTAATTGCCATTCATGTTAAATTTATCCGGAAAGCTAATTTCTTAGCAAAGTACATCATCTAAAACCAGTTTTACGCTGTCCTCATTCTTTGTCGACGCAAATTCTCTACTTTTCACATTTTGGTGCCTTTATCTTTCTGGATGTATTCCATCCGTCTGGTAGATAAGCGAACGGGGCATAATTTCCTCATATTTTAAACCTGATAGGTGCAGCAATTACCCTCCTTCCTCGACCACAGGGTTTGGTAATTAGCTAAGTAACCAAAAAATAGTTATTCTTTACCTACGGAATAGCATTTTAATGACTATAAAGAGCTCGAGTAATCACACAGTTCTTCATTACACTAATTATTTAACAACTCATGTGCTGAAGAAATTTCTCTCTGCTTAAACTTGTTCAGTCAATTCCGCAATGGACTCCATGTGTCTCTCTTCCACACCTGATTTCATACACTTAGAACTGGACTTAAAGGGCTTGTTTACGGGTCCAGTCGATACTATCAGTAGTTCTGTCGCATTTTTATTTGTTTAACCACTTAGACACTAAAATATTGACTGATTAGAATTCGTGATATGACTTGTTATGGTAAATGATTAAATCAGTCCACAAACTAGACTTGTGACCTTTCTCTTCCCTTTAGTAAATAATAGCTAAAACCTTCCCTTGTCTGGGGCATATTCACGTTAAACAAAGGCAGAAATGCATGGGGAACATAAGTAAACCTTGCCAGTAAATTAACATATGTCTTTTCGCCATGGAACACGTGCATTTGCTATGCAAATTATTTCCATGGCACGACTTACATACACACATACTCGTATGCTGCCTCATTTTACGTATTTGATGTCCTGTGATAAGACCTTCTCTCTCACATATTTGGGTCGTTTTACTGCCCGCAACTTTGGGTACTCAAATACCGACGCCATTCATCACCAACTTGTGGAATACTACATCGCCTATCTTAAACAAGCTCTCGAGAATAGGATCCCCTTCAGTAGACTTGATATACAAAATCCCATTGAATCGCGTTTAGTCTCTCTCGAGGACGACTGTCTGAGCGTACGCAGTTGGCGTTATCGTAGCTTCGACACAAAGGGAACCCTGATCAACGAACGAGATGTATATAAGTTTGAACGCATTGTCCTCTGTGATTGTCTCTGCTTTGAAGTGGTGCAGTCAGCCTCTCGAAGGCAGTCAGGCCTGTGTTATGGTTACCTACGCAGGGCTTCCGATGCTCGTTACACCATTCCCGAGTCGAATCTCCACGAATTGGACACTCACCTGAGCGCCTGGTTATTAAAGTACCGCCAATTTCCACGTCCGCCACTTGTCGTTATTGCTATTCGACGAGGTTTTGAAGAAGAAAATTCAGTAGACTTACTTGTCTTCTTTGCACCTAATTTAAAATTAGGGCTAGACTTTGTTCGAAGTGTCACTGAGATGACATGTCGTGCGGGAAATATGAAAGTGACACCGCGTCGGAGACGTGCTAAAACAGTTGACGCAAGGTATTTCAGTTCACCGGTTACGTCACCAAGAGGCCGCTCTGAGTGTTCAAGATCTAATGAACGGTCTAGAAGGCCACAAAGGCATCAAGGCAAAAGTGGCAATCAAGCTAGACCCCTTTCTGTGGAACCACTCTACGAGCCGATGCAGAAAATGCGATTGGATGAGCATCACAGTAATGTCATGGACACATCTTATCATTGTCCCTGCAACTGTTGCCAGTCTATGGGGCTTTTACCGTCAATATTCACATCCAGTGAACTGGAACGATTGCAAAATAGAATTATGCAATACAGACTTGGTCAAGAGGCCTTGCATCATGTATATAATCGGAGGCATGTGCTGAAAAACCGCAGGAGGCCAAATAGACAAGCTTCTGGAGGTATCCAAACCAAATTCCACTCCCACTCGTGCTCAGGGCTGAATGACGATTTAGGCAAACTATGCGAACACAATGTGTGACGAAAATTACCTCGCGAGTTTCCCGAGTTTATAATTCAAGCCTTGTTTGTCTTACCAAACATTCCCTCATGTAATATCCAATTTGACGTAAGTGCATAATGTCCGAGTAGTATTTGCATCAACGAGTGTTTAGCTTGCCCTATATACAATAATTTTTAATGTTCAAAAGAAGTTCATCTTTGTAATAGACATGTCTACTCAAACTATTGTACTGAGTTTGGGTCATCGCCATTAAAATGTGTAAAACAAATTCATTTTTGTCCAAAACGGCACTTTTTGCTTTGATGGAATGAAAATTGTAAATAAAACCATTTATTCATCTAACTGCAAGGTTATCCCAAAGACTTTAAAATATGAGTTAGTAATTTAGCTATCGAATTTCACGAGTTTAAAATTGTAGCCAAGGAAGGACTACTGCCCACAATATATTAAATTAAACGAGATCATTATTTTGCAGTTTGTTTGAGTGTAGTGAATGTTTGGACGACTTTTAAGTAGGCATTGGGTGGGTGCCGATTGCCTTCAAAACTAGTTAAGGCCCAGTAAGAACCAACATTTCATTGTAAGTTTTTAGCAAGTCATTCATGCATTTCGAGCATTAGGAATAAGTGGAGTTAATTTTGATCCAACTAAGCAACAATCTGACCATTTTTCCACAGACATTAAAACTCCCCAGTTAACTCCTTTCACCAGTTCCCAGTTCTATTATAATTGTGGCTATTTTGGCACTTAATTGAGCCATAACTGAGGGGTAGAACATTTAATAAGCCCCTCAAAATACTGATGGTCACATACTAGCAAGAGGATTGGTGGGTTCTTATGGAGAAACGCTGTCGCTCCTCTGACCCTAATAAATTAACATAATGTGTGGGGAAAACTCAGATTTGTTTTGGTTGGTCTAGTTGCCATATATGGCTATATGGAATTTAATTATGACGAAAAAAATATCCGTCGCATCAGTGCACGGTCAAGACGGCAGAGAAGTAATTACTTTTCAGAGATAATTGTTGAACTTGAGGAGAAAATCACCTGTAGATCTCACTGATATAGTACTGTGAGACGGGTAGAGCATAAAAGTGGGCCCCAAATCACTCGGGGGAGAATTGGAAAAAAAATCCGTTTGAAGGGTGCTTGAGTGATGAGTAGTCAAAATCACATTTCCTCCTCCCAATGCGGCCAAACGATGACACAAGCCACCTAGACTACAGGTAACCCCTTTAATCACTTCTCACGGCGCGTGTGACAGTCGAAAGCCAATGCTGAGGAAGGACAAAACGAATCGCTCAGAGCTATGCCATCAGGGCGTTGCAGGAAAGGAGGAAGCCAAGGCGATGTCTTTTACCTTCGCTCCAATCCCCCTCCACTCCCACCTAGCCTCATATACAACAATGTTAGATCTTCAAACGGGCAGCCTTCACAATGGCGCGAAATCTCAGGTCTTGCGTTTTGTCGGCCTGACAAAATTGGACTTTGCTCCTACGGACTAATTCACTGATCCTCGTTGTCCTAGCTGTATCCTACGCTATTTCCAGTTGTATCGTACGATGTGAATAGGCGCATTTGTAGGCCACCAGGCATTCACACCTATCCGCTGACCCACAACGCTTGCCACTGGGATGTCACGGGTGCCCTGAATTTGTGTATGTGAATGCCGTCAGCACCGTGATTGGGCGATTTCAGATTGACCAATGATATGCCTCTCTGCCCGACATTGAATCACATCAAGATTTGCCTCATCCAATGAAAACAGTCCTTTCTAAAAGTGTGTTTACGTGGTCTACGTGGAGTAAATGGCTCTCTGACTGACATTCACAAAAGTTTTGGAGTCACCTGCATGCCATGCGCAAGCAGGTGACTCTAAAACTTTTCCTTTTTAGTTGACTTTTTCATCTGGTTATTACTAGGAGAAAGCAAAATGCAAATAAATGTGGATGTCACCTTCTTCATCAACATGCGCCCAAGCGGTATTTTCCTCTCGGGCTTAATTCTGTTGGCGAACGGGATCGCTTGAAATCGAGGCAACTACCGAGGCGATTGATTTTGTTGGACCCCCCCCCCCCCGAACTGGCGTTTTTTGGGTCTGGATGAGTGGCGCCGCGCCCACAATCTCATTCCGCCTTCTGGACAAACCATTTCGCCAATTACCTTGGTGTTTACCTTCAGTAGGCGATTGGTAAAGATATTTCACGTTATTCTTTATCATTGAGTGAAGACAAATTTGTATGAACCCACCTGGCGCTTAATGTGGGGATACATTTGGTGCCAGTAGAAAACGAAAATATCCAGCTTCACTCTCTTCCTACGAAAACCTCTAAACAACTACGGCAAATTGACAATCGCTTTCCACATAACTCTTCTTCGTACTTCATTTCGTACTCCAAATGTATGGGCAGTCTGCCGTAGCCTCTCATCTCTGGCACGATCGGGAACCCTGGTGACTATCACGCAATTGAGAAGCTTAGTGACCGATCCTGCCGAATTTTCTCGTCCTGCTGGAGTAGCGAACCCTCAGTTCTGGCAATTGCCGAGTTTTAAATCTACCTGGATCCAACTCCTTCAAACCTAATCAGAATTTTGATGCTAAAATATTTCTCCAATTCATGGATCAATCGAATTCCGACAAATTCTTAATTCATTCTGGCAGTGGCAATAATTCCAAGATCCTTCTTGGCACTTTAAAGTGGTAAAATGTTCTACAATTCCACAATCCCTCTTGGTCTTCACACATGGAAGTCCTGGGTAGTTCAGTGTTTTGTCATAATGCTCCTCAAAGTATTGCGTAACGGATTGTTTGCTAGCTGCGATCATTTTGTACACTCGCGGAACATCTCGATAAACCATATACCACAAAACGCTTCCTGTAATGACTAGCTTCAACACGGAGTGACATTATAGCATATTTTAGGCCAACGTACTTTGAAAACCAAGTATCAACCCGGTTCCCAGTGGGGGAAAAGCTCTATGAACCAAAACTGCATCCACCCTACACTTCCATTGTGGACGCACGCTTAGGGAATACTCACGGCAAGTCGAGGGAAATTGGGAAATGATGCACTATTGAGCCACTTGACTGTGTTAATGGCATGCTGTGGTAGCTCTGGAATCCTTGAACGACTATTTGCAAGACATTCACCGATAAGAATGGCCAAAATGCCGTCCACTCCTTTCATCGTGTAATCCATCGTCAAATAACCGTTTTGAAGGAGATTTGGAACTATCTCACTAAAAGTGAGAAAGTTCTTACCTTTTCCACTGTATACCGAGCCCAGCGGAAACCTTCCACAGCCTCTCGTTTGGAGTCGCAATCAATCTGGTTTGTCGATGTCAGATCGCTTGGAATCGCTGACATCAGGTTCAACCGATGAGGCAGGTGATTGAAAGCACAATGCGGAGGAACCGCACCGACTTGGAGTGTCTTATTTTCCTCCCTCCTCCATAATGCACGCATATAAACTGTCCCACCGCTTCTTGTCACGCCCCGTGTTTCGAGAAGTTGTTACAGCAACTTCCACTGAGAACTGTACTAACATTCTTGGTGTCTTAAGTCTAGCCTATTGTTGACTTTATTTTACACAATTTTTCTCAGTTAAAATTTGATAAAGGTTGCCTTTTCCTCCTCTTTCATTTTTTCGATTTTTACACTCCCCACCCTTCTCCCCCGTGGGGAAAGGAGCAACCACCACAGGCACCGATACCAAAATGTTCACAGCCAAATTCACCAATCCAAAGTACTTTTTAAATCAAAACCACTTTTTTTACCACTAAATTAATCTATCACGATGTGATGTAATGAGCGTGCCACACATTTGTAACGCCGAGCGTAGGCAAGATAAATTGTCGTACCACAGTCATGTGACGTTGGAAGATGACTAAGTTGCTCATTGCAATCAACGCAGAAAGGAGAACAGGGTAAGTGGCTTCAACAGTCCTCGACAAAAAAACAAGGGTGGACATCATTCTCTTCCCGTAAAAATGCGTCCTTCCAAAAGGAAGGCAAGGTTTAAGCTAAAAGGTGAGAATAATGTTGAAATGAATAGATTAAGCGGGAGATGGAGATGAAATTCAAAGAGCACAGTGGTTCATGCATTCCTGCATGCTCTCAAAGCGGTTGTTGTTGCCACCGCAGCCGTGGAAGTAGAAGGCACGACAGGTGTTCGAGCCGACATCGTAGTGATAGCGGATTTGCGGATTCTTCAATAAACACCCACCCGTATCCACATGCTCTGTACACTCGTACGGAATCAGCTCCGTGTTGTATTCTACAGATAACGAATTGAAATCAAAGCTTAAGCTTCTAGATTCCCCATTAGTTGAAATTAGCTCTGTTTGGGTTCCGTAAATTCCGCCATAACAACTTGTTCATTGGCTGACTTGAGTAGGATGGAGGTCTTTTTGTCACTATGGCAAGTGAAGGAGCTGATTATCGGTTCTAACGCATGCATCACGTAATCGGCACCAGATTATGTTTTGTGTGTTGGGGGTATGTGAGGTGAGCCGGAGACCTCACTAACAGTCTGGATCAATTCTACAGCCCTCTAGATGGTAATTTTAATTTTACTAAGACAGGAACGTACCCGGAGGTATGATGGCACGACGAGCTCGACACACTGGTTGGTCGGGCGGACATTCAGTGTCAAATTCTCTGCCACGACTCTTTGCGTGGGCCTTGCAGCGTTCATCGCCTCTCAACATACAGTGGCTGCCCGGATAACCACATCTGGCGTTCTGAGGAGAGATAATTACTCTTTTATTCAGAGAATATTTGGTAGTTTTGTTTTTCCTCTTACCATGACAACAGAAGGTGATGTTACACTACCAGATGTCTCGTCGCCAAACTTATTTATTCAGGTACCACATGGGTGTCAAAAATGTCATTCATGAAGCGGTTACGAGTTAGGTAGCAGACATGCAACTATCGACTCGTCGCCTAGACACGCACACTTTCAGGAGCACATTTAAAGGAGTTTTAACGCATTCTAATGCAAAACTGCTATAGTTTAAGAATCTCATAGTGAGTGCACGAATTGATATTTCATTTGAGGTAAACTTTAAAACAAAAACCGATGCTACTGTTTTAAGAATTAACGATTTTTTGTCAGTTTTTGCAGTCAAGGCCAATTCAAAAGTTAACGTTTAAAAAGGGTGTCAATTATTAATGAATAATTGTAAAGAGCGTAGTTTATTTACAAGGACAATTTTTTCATTGTTTGTGTTTAAATTGACTAGAATCATTTAATAGCGTGTGTAATAAACTGAAAATGAGCCATTAAATTTTAATAACCAAAAGTTAGAAAAATCCTATACCATAATGTGTAATCGTAAGCCAAACAACAGGAAACAACTAGGAAATGCGATCTGGATCACTTGCCATGAAAAAGGCATTTTTTAAGTAGGACTACTTGCAATTTAAGAATGTAATTTTAGTGGTTTGGTGAATTTTTACAAGTAGGCGATTAAAATCTTAAAGGAATAAAAGCTTGTATGCAAGAAAATAAGTGGCATGATGGAACGATGCTTCGACTTGAGAGGAAAGTTCGGTGAATTTGTTCGACTATTTCACCGTTTAAAGTGTAGTATGCTGTGGGGAAAGGTGCTTGTTGTTGTTATACCTTGTCTGCTAATGGAAAAAGGCGAACAAAGTCTTCGTGCTGCTGTTATATTACCTTTTAAGTAATTTTGAACATTGTTTACTAGTGACAGAATTTTTTGTGTTAATCAAAAAGGAGGAAGTCTATTTTCCATGTGATGCACTGTCGCCCGAAGATTTACCATCACTTTTTTTCTACCCTTTCTTCTTGGTACACATTTTCCAAATTTGGTACCAGAATGCCTGATAACAAGTTCAAATTTGGTTGCCCAGTTGATGGGCTTAAAGCATGGGCATCAGGTCTACGCAAATGCATGTGGCGAAAATGCGGACTGACACCCATATATGCCTCATTGATGCGTATCCTTAAATAGGCACCTATTTACTTTATTTTTTTGCAGCCATTGTTTTACATGTTTGGAAGGTGTATACTGAATTGCGATAATGATGAAGTTGACTTCGTGAATTTCCTACCTGGCACAAATCGAACTGATCAAAGACACACAGAGACTCGCAGTTAGCCCTCGAGTAAAACCTGTTTGCATTGCCGCCGTGACCATTGTAGGAGAACCAGAGACATCGACCATCTGGTTGTGAATAAAACCAGGCAGAGCGCTCCTCTGGTCCCACACCCCACTCTGGCTGCAGACGACAGGCGGGGTGTCGCGGGTAAGAGCCGAGGCGATCCATATCACGCACTGGCCAACGCGGAGCACTCAAATACACATGATTGGCGCGAAGGAAAGCGCTGCGCTCTGCCTTTGATTCTGCTTTCTCTGCTTCGACCTCCTTGCTGTCGGCGCTCTCGTTCGGTGTTGGCGAAAGTGGCAATGGAGGCGAAGAGGGAACTTTCATTGAAATGGCGTCGTGGGTGTTATAGTTGTTTGAAACGCCGGTTAGACAGTTCACTAAACCTGTATAGTAGATAAAAAATTTATACAAATTGGTCCTATAATTCAGTGGAAAATTGTTACAGGTCTATTTATTTTTTTCAGCAGAATTTCAGAAAGCCGCCGATTTATGGGCTGCGTCATCCTGGGTATTGTAACGTAAACCGTAGAACTTTAGTTGCATTTTAGCTGTCCGTTTTAGCTACGTAAGAGCTTAGGTCTTTGCCACCATAATTCGACTGTGGAGCATGGCTTCTGGGCTATGCCAGCAGCCCTTAAGTGATTCTGAAAATTGGCAATACATACTCTGGCCTAGACTATAGACTTATTTTGCCTTCAGAAAAGTCCCGGAGAGAAACCAAATCCATATAAAATCGGTTTCGCATTTTCTGTTGTTATATTTCCAATCCGAGTACAAAATTTCCGAACATTTTCAATATTTTTCATGTATGGAATTTCTGTGCATAAATATAAATCTAACTAATGAGTAAAATCATGTAAATATATAATCCACAAACAGCACACACAAAACAACATTAGCATAATTATTTGTCCTGATTTAGTATGCGAATTGGAATTCAATACCACAGAGAATTTTATACATTAGTGGAATACTGGAGAAAAAGTGATGGATAAAATGACTTCTAATAATAAATCCAGCATCAAATTTGCTTAATTAGGGGATTTGACTTTCGAAAGCACATCTTTATAGCAATAAAACGACAAAATTACACTTGTTCTAGTTATTGAAAACCCTAATCAAAGGTAACCAATAAGTTGGCGCGATACTTGAAAGAAACTGGACGCTCGAGGTTCTGAGGTCTTTTGGATGTAAAAACAATCTCAAAAATAATATAAGGTTTTTTTCCAAAGAAGCGCAATCTTGTTGGGCATTTTTATAGAGCCTGAGACAAAGGGTGGTCACTGCTATCTCTGTTTCTCCATTGACTTTTTTCTCGTTCGTCAATTTATTCTATTACGCAATTGTCGAATGTCAGGAATGAGTGACGATTACCGTCTAAAAAATACCATTAGAAGTATGCGGAGGATGGAGCGGTATTGCGTATCTTGCCTCTCCCCTATCCAAATCCACGTTTCCATCTCCAGACAAATACGTAAATTCTGTAAGTTTTTATGCAGATTGATTATTGTAAATTATTACGTAGCCTTTTTGCCATCAAATCATGTTGAACAGGCGAAATCACTTCTACTATTGTACAAATGACGAAGCTGCCGAGACCGTGATATCTTGATCTGCCAGGGCACCTTTAGGATGGCGCTTTTGTAGCACTGAAATCACACTACCTGTTATTACTTTTTTCATGATAGATGGGAAACTCCGTTTGATTTTCCTCAGTTTTCTCTCATCTACTTGTGCCTATCTGGCCTAAATCCTTCAATGAAATGTAGAAACGGAAGACATGCAGGTAGTAAAAAGCCTGTATTTATTTTTGGTTTTTAAATTTTTAGTTGAAGCAAAGGAAAGGTGGCTTGAAATATTGAAATTTTGTTCATTTATCGAGGAGTTTTTGTCATTTGCTTCTCAATGATAGTACACCATCTACCTGCCACAAATTTTGAGCGACTGTTCTTAACAGTAAGTGCGATTTTAGCCCATAATCCGGGACGGTTTATTCTACAGCCATAAATTGTGTGCTGTCATGGCGACACTACCTGCGGTAGTAAGCGCCACGTCCGCCACTTTCCCACTCGCTGTACCCGACCCACGTGACACACATGTACAATTCCAGATGCCATGTGCGTGTACATGTGCGACACGATGAAGCTTCTTTCCAACGATGACGCAAGACCCACAAGTATCTAATTCAAGTGCAGTTATGTTGTGTTGGGACGTCCAGCCACTAGGCCCTAGGACATCTGGGTAGCTCTGATTTCATTAGTCATTTTAGCACTGTGGTCACTCAATGAGTGGAGCATCTGAAACTAGACGTCCCATAGACGCATAACTTGTTGTAGGTTGAGATTGCTCGAGTGAAATTGAACTGTATTCTGTAGGAATACAATAATTCAAGCCCACTTGCATCTACAAAAAGATGACATGAGATGGCTCGACTATCTTTCAAAGCGATTTCAAGATGGTATCCCGAAAAGCGAAGAAAAGTTGAGGAAATTTTTCCCCCACATTGACCCTGGAAATTTTATCCTATCCCCAAGGCAAGGTCCCTCGACTGACCTGATTATCAAGGACGCCTCGTTGCTTAGTGTTTGGTATTTAGGTGAAATCAGAAACCTCCTGATACCATTTAAGGTGCTGTAGGTGTCTATCAGAGCTGAATAAAGCGTCTTTTGGTGAGTGCTTCCATAAAGGGCTCCTGAATCGGTGAATTTGCAGAGACCTATAAAAGGGTCGCTAAATTTCCAGAGGTTAGCCACTGATCTCTCCAGTTATGAGTTCTGAGTTGCGGCAGGCAGCAGAGCGCGGCTTGTCTTAATTGAGTCAAGATCGACAAGTAGAAGTGGACTTGTCTTTCTCCCAATGTTGAACCCCACTTTGACAGCCCGACCTTGGCAAGTGCTGCTCAATTTTGTCCCTTCAACTGGAGCATGGAACTACATTCAATTCATGAAGCCTACCATGTTTCAGGTCCCACTTCAAAATACGTCTGATTCACCGACTAGACAGATATAAAAGGACTGTAACACTGGTCAACTTACGTCCCATGGAGTTGTAGGTGCAGTCACCCTGATCCCAACCGTCGATCCGTTCATTAGCCGAAGGATGTCTGTAGGTATTCTGGCTCTCATAAATCCGCTTTCGCCTCTCCTCTTCTCTCCAGTACTGATCCACCTGGCTCATTCGTCTCTCATAGGAGTTAGTTGTGGTCTCCTGTGGTCTTGCATATGCATTATACATCGGTATTCGTGATTGCGATGCCTCTTGGCGGTAACTTCCATCTAATTCTGGTTGATACAGCAACCTGTTGTCGTCGACAGGCGGTAGTTCCTTACGCTGACTGTCATATGATACTGTGTAGGTCGTTTCTGCAGTTATAGGTGGCTCATAAACTGGTTGCCTTGCCTCTTCTGCATCATAACTTTGTGCTGCGTCATAGTTCGGCTCCCTGATACCCTCTGGCAATTCAGCAGACCTGGAAGACTCCCTGTGGTACTCCGATGGAGGATATATGTGCTGAGGTCTACTCGCATTTTCAAGGGTAACCTCTTGATCAACTTCACCATCACTTTCCTCCTTGGTGTCCTCCTCAATGTAGTTAGAAGTATTTTTGGGGGAAATTTCAAAGATGTCGCCATCGTAGTTTTCGAAGGAGCTTTCAATTAGTCCTAGATCCGATGTTTCTGACGTCTCGTCTAGATTGCCAGTAATTGAGACAAACAGGATGATCTGGTTAGATCGCAGTGTTGACACTTCTTTAAATAAAGCAATAACCGATAGAAGAAGGAACAGCACGCACAAATGACAGTCTTAGAATCTTTTTGTCACCTATTAAGATAATAAATTTGGCAAGTTGATGTTAAGCATGGCTGGATGCTATTGATGCGTTAAGTTCTGGCGCCACGCCTCTTCATCAAGTGCCTTTGGAAGCTTCGCAACCGAAATCAAACCCAACAGCCTTTAATAACATACAACCCAGTCAAGAATCCCGCACGGGGAGCAAACAACTACTAAATCCCTGCTCTACGATTTCCATGGTGTCACTTCAATGAGCTATACCGAAGAGCACATGAAAAAGCACGGAAACCCTTCCCTTCTAGATGACTTCAGAGGTAAATCGGTGGTAGATGGAGTAACTAACGCTTACCTAACGCATCGTCCTCCTCCTCTTCATCCTCCTCGTCAGCCGGTTCGGATTCTGACTTCGGTGTTTGAGTTTCACTATCCCGAGTCTCCACAACTAAAAGTTACAAAGGAAATATTAGATCCTTCTGCGCCCAGATGCAATTTCTCCTCGAGAGGCAAAGTTATTTGGACATCTTGGCAACTTATTTTGGCACCGATTGCTTGCCTCAAATCGATCGTTTGTGATGTAACCCCACCCCATGACACTAAAACCGTTTATTATCTCACAACCACATTTTGAAATTCCCACCTCACTTGTTTGTTTGTGTCAAGTCAGCAATCCACCTTTACGTTGGGCAAATGGCCAAGACAACGTTTTTAAAGGGGAGGAGGACAAAAAAGAGGAGAACCTTGGGTCCAGAAAAGTGTCCCACCCCAGTGGCACCTTAAAAAGGCGACAACCACACCTTCATTAAGTGTAAATATTGCATAAGGTTGCAGTTAAGTGCTGACACGTATCATGTAACGGTTAACCACGTCACAGGAGACCAAAATGGGAGCTTACCGGATTCCATTGATAGAGAACTGACCGTCAGAAACACAAATACAACCTGGGGAGAAACAAGAAGACACCCATCAATGAAATCACATCTTGAGGTAAACACTGACAGAACCTTATAGGCATGAACTTTCACCAAGTGTGTTGACCTCGGCTCGGTTGCTATCATATCAACCAAGTATTAACAATAGATTCTCCGCCCTACCTACAACATTTTTGTCAATTTTTAATGGATTATCTTTTTGTGCTGAAAATAGCAACATTAACTCACAGCGATCAAAAGGCCTTTCCACATTGCCGAATTGGAAACCAACCTGAAAAGTGAGAGAAATGACTGATGGGTTTAGTGGTTAAGGAAGGAACAAAGGTTATGCCAAATGGGATTAGTCAAAGTAGACAGTGGGCAAAGCGCACAACCAAGTGAGTCATCAGCAAGTCTGCCTGTCAAGTCTAGGATGCCAGTCCTATTCAAATTCTGGACGATCTAGAGGTGCCCTAAGCACCATGTTAAGACTCTCAAAGAGGCAGCGTCGGGTTGAAAAGTGAGTCATCACCTTTAAAGTGGTGACCTCAAAGTAATGGAAGGGCACTTGTGACCTCGTGAGGGGGTTCACCTTAGCCCTACAGATGTTTTGCTTCCAGCACCCCTGCATGTAAGGCAGTACAAAAAAAAACATGGCATTGGTAACATAACTATAAGATACGTTGCCTTTTGGGGAGATCATAGAAAAAAATCGTTGTAAAGAAAGAGGAAAATACTTTAATCTTCAAAAGGGATGGGGCATTTATTAGATAACCCGGGCAGGGAATGCAAAGTTTTATGATTCCTGTATAATATTCTGGTCAATGTTTTTCTCCTGCAAAATCAACAGCCTGACCGACTGAGAACTTTTTAAACCTTTTTTAGTAAATATTTAAAGATTGAGGTTCAGCAGTGTATTTAGCTTTGATGTCATCTGGTTGGCCGATCTAAAATAGGTAGTGTGCTTGAGGCACAAACCTTACAAATTCTTATACCGGCACAACGAAAAGCGTGATTTACTGCTAGTTACATATTTCCCACTGGAGCGACGGTTTTGATGCCAAGACGATCTGTCAGTACGCTATTATAGGAAAGTGTGGCTATCAATTTATGCTGCTAATTTTAGCTTCTTTTTTGCTTTCTTCATCTGCCTCAACACTGAATCGAGGTGAATAGGATTATTTTTGCGGGTGAAAAAGCCAGTCTATTGGCTTGTCACATTCCTTTTGACACATCGACATGGGTTTTAGCCTTCTTTGCGATGATCTAAATTATGTTTTGTCAAACTTTTTCACTGAATCAATCATAAAAATGATACTTTATTTAACTTTAGTGCTAAACACTTACATGGGCGGATTCTTTAATTAAAATAGACCTATTTTTTTAAAAAAGTTAAGCTAGCTTGCAAATTGATGATCCGGGGCTATTTTAAAATGATTCTCATTGTTTTAATTATTCGAAGTAATTTGATTGCAGTGGCCGGCTTTTAAAAGATAATGCATTAGGGTGTTTGAAAAAGGAAAAGATAAGAAAATACTTTAAGCCTTCACACTTCTTAATAAATCCCCTGTCGACAAGTGCAGCTAGCTGTTATCAATTGTACACCAATGAAGTCATATTGATATGGTTTCAGTTAAAAAAGCCATGACTACTAAAAATTTTTATGTAATAGAGTTTAGAAGTCATGCTGAGCTAGTGGGCGAGTCGTTCTTTCAATAAGGGTCAGAGCAGCATTAGCACTGTTTATCGAAAGCGTTCAACGAGAAAAGAAGGATAATGGCCTTGTAAGAATCCAGCTTCTGCTATTCAATGTGGATCTGGAATATTTTTCGTCTACTTATTATGAGCTTAATAATTTCACCAAAGCATTATCATCTTTTAAAGCCCGAGTAAATAAAATATGGACATACCTGCAAAGGGGAGCAAGTGGATTTAGCCACCAAAAACACCAGAGAAGGCTTCAAATACCTCTAGAAGCAGCGTAAGTGTCTTGCCTCATTGGCCGAAATCAATTGGTAGGGCAATTTTGATTGGTGCCCACTGTAGGGGCATTGAATTCCTCCCCTTTCGCCCACATGTGCGATGCAAAGCACCCAGTCATCAATCCGCGTATCCACACCCACGCCTTTCCACGCACATACACAAAAGAGAAATTTTGATTAAAATTTGGACTTTAGCAGCTAAATTTCGATTTCGAATTCCCTTTTACCCTGTCCTAATCTAAGGAATTAGCGTTAAATTTTGTTGAACACATTCTTAATGGCACAAATTTCGTCAAATGCTTTAATAGTATGTTCAACTCTGGGTTTAGTGATGTAGGCACTTCAATCGTTTACAATTGTACTTTCACTGGGTAGCATGGCTTCCGAGCCATGTCAGTAACCTCTAAGCCCTCCTGTATGTTACTAATACATTTTCTTCCCTAGTAATGGGCATTCTAACGACTTCAGATAAGAATATGAGTAAGAAATATGCATCAACGATCGGTTAATGCATTTAACTGTACCGATTTTTTCAAAATATATACTGGTACAAAGGGAATTTTATAAAGCGAAGTATAAATCTTAATATGTCAATCCGATAGGTTAGAGCCCAGCTGTCCAGCAACAGTCAATCCAGGATCGTTTAATTATTTCACAAGCTGGTCCTAGCCAAAGTTTGGGGCCAGATCTCCCTTCGCGTCGTTTGCTGCCACGAGTTTGTGGCATGATCTCCGAATTGTATTGGAGCAAATCTTGTCTACTTTCACATCAAACCTCTTTGATGGTAAACAAGCTGTAAACAACTGTTCGCCGCCACTCTTCTAAAATGTAAATGAGGAGCTAAAACGTGACATATTATTTAGTTTTAGCACTGGAATTATGCAATACAAATGCAACATGATGGTGGTTTATCCCTCGGTCCTGGTGAGGCGCCACTTTTGGACTTTGAATGAGCCCTTTTGTACCTCCTTGGGTGGGCTGGCCTTTCGGGCCTTACCAATAGCCTAGACACCTTCTCCGCGCTGAATATATTCAGCCCGAGTATTTTGTCTTCTTTCGTCCCTAGGGAGTCTCGGGACGCTACACTAAAATGATGGAGTGAATGTAAAGAATGTGCCTTGATCCAATTCTTTAGTTTACTTTAGCACATATATTTGGAAAATACGAATTCATTGCTTATAGAAGACAATATTTTTTTACCAGTATTCAGAATAATACCTCAACAGCTCCTTTACCTCCCAGTTACGGTTACGCGCACATTTAAAGAACAGCCATTACACTTCCACTGGACGGCTTAAGATTCGAGCCATGTCAGTAGACGCTCAGCTATTCAGTGTGGTGGTAATACATTAGCTGGTATTATGTCAATTTTCAACTTCAGGTTGGACTCGACACGTTATATCCCAGAGTTGAATGTTTGTTTGGAAAATTGCTGTTGCTACTACGCTATATAGTAAGGTTTTAATGCCAATCATGGAATAAAAATTGCACACTGCGGCTATAAAAACACAAATTTTCTCCATTATTTCAAAAAAAGACGTCAGTACAATCTTGCATACACCGTGCATTGTGGTCATATACTAAACGTGCAAACCGTATAGATCAATACGTTCAAAATGTTTAACTTAACTTGGTGCTTGTGAATAATTTCATTTTTTTTAAAAATGAACTGACGACATGTTGTTTTATATATTACATATAACCTTGAATTTGCTCGGACACAACTCTAAACTGCTGAATATTTCAGCCGTGTGCGATGATTGGGGGTTTCTTTGTTGCGCTATTTTTGCTCCATGCTGCAGTAATCGCACTTGATGTGTGCACTGAAGTATGTCGATTCTGTTTCTTGATAATTTTCAGTCCCAAACAACATATATTACCACACCATGTGAGGCCGATGGGAGTCATTTTATTGTGAAAGTTCCGAAGGATCCAAAAGTTTGCTCTGTATCTGACACGCCGAAATTTGTGAAAGACTGCAGTGAGCTTACCTCTTAATTAGATTACTTGTAGCTCAATCATGTCCACCCGGACAGGTCCTGAATGCTACATTGAATGGATGTGAAGAATGTCCGGTTGGAACAGCAGCCCCTGGTGATGTTTTCCTGGTGGATAACTGGTCAACTTTACCAAGCGGATTTTACTCAGACGTTCTGACTAGTAGGGACACGTCTGCTTGCAAGGGGTAAGCCGCATTTCCTTTTTTACTCAACGTACTTTCCTCGCACCTTTAATGTTTATATGCTTCGTCCTGATTTTTCGGAATGCTTTCTTTTGAGTAATTTGTCCTAAAACTGCAAATTTTTATTTTTTGTTAGTTTTGGATGGAAACCTGAGGGTACCTATCTTTTGGGAACGACTAATACCCTTTGCGTCTCGGAGTTGACTCTGGAGAACAAAAACATTAAAGCGGGCAATGTCACTTTTTTATTCAAACTGACAGATCCTCTTTCACTAGCCTACTTCACGGTAAGTAGCGGCCACACCTCGATCCATCTTTGAAGGTTCGTAATGAGCGCTGTGTATTGGACGGCGGAAGGAGTCACATCTTGCTACCCAATTATAAGAACAGTTGGGTATCATTCTCAGCATCGGTTCCAGCCGGCTCGTCTACACTGCAGTGGTATCTCTACTCAGACAATTACTATGACAGGGACTCTGCGGCAACGCAGTTTAAGCTGAAATCGGTGAAAATCACGGGTCGTCCTGCGACAATTTCCTGTATCGAATGCGAACCCGGCTACTATACCAACAAATCAGGTTCTGACATGTGTCACAAGTGTCCGCAGAATACGATTTCTACTCAGAAAGCCAGTTCTTGCAGTCCTTGTCCTAATGGGACGTTTTCGCGTAGGTTTGTTCGGATTTTTCGGTACAGTGTTCCACTTTTCTTTCCTCATCTTTGCTTAGAACTTTTTAACATGTTTGATAAATAAGATAATTTCCATTTCTTGCCTCTATATTTCAATTAAAAGACGTCCTAAAATTAAGTGAAATCAATCGCTTACCTCTCAGTCAACTCACGTATATCCTCATGGCATTGACTCAGCGAAGTTGCCGCCGCTCCCGTGACATTGCTTAATCACACGGAGAAGAATTGTTTTTGCAATATTTGGTTGGTTAGTTGGCAATGCCAGACACAGGCACACAAGAATAAAGCATACGGTTCATGAAAAAGAAACGTCAAAAGTTGGTTAGTCAATAGCTATGGTTATGAGATAAGCATAAAGTACTTTCTTCAAGTCTAAGGAAAGCAAAACGTACATTGAATCCCTATCCTTCCATCTGAAACCTTTTTTTAGGTGTTCTTGTTTAAACAGGTATTGCACCAGTTGGAGAGGTCGTCTTATTTCCAAGGCACAAGGATAAAGGGATGCGGATTGATCTTTGTGTTGGTATAAGTAACCACTTATTTAATTCTTAATGTGTACACTCATGAGAGTTACAGATTTGACATTGGCTTCCTCTACTGGCAACGCATCGTTGATTGCAGCTCACATGTCTCATTGTTTTTTGGCCTGCCGACTCGACTCTGGCCCAGTAAACTAAGTGCGAAGTAAACGGTGTGCCAAAATGTCACCAAAATCCCTGAAGCAGAACTCTACTTACTGAGTTAACGCACTCTACTTTTTACAATCGTTTTCTTTCTCTTTATTTCTTGTCTAGTGTATTTCCTGATCCCTTATTCTCGCCGTTAGATAATAAAATGCCTGTAGTAGTGTCCTTACCATCCACGGCCTTCTCTCACTCACTTCTCTGCCTCTCTGCTCACCCCGTTTCTTATCATGTAGGCTGCGCCAGTAGGTGATGCTCTTTGCAAGTGGCAGCACTGCTGTAGCCTGTGAATAACCTACGTAGTTGTGTGCGCTATCTTTTGTGATTATCTGGCCTTTTTCAGTGCCTGGTTCGGGTGTCTGCCGTAAGAAAATGCCCTGTAAGCCCTCGGAATACATCACCCACTTTACCGAATGCACTACCTTCCCCGATACGGTAAGTACTCCCAAATATTTTTAGGCAGCCACCGTAATGCTTCATTGTCTTAAACCGGTTGCTAAGGCGACAGCAATTAACGAAGTGGGTAGTCAGCCAATCAAACAAATGTTGCCTTTGTTGATTTGTTATTTTTCTGTGGAGGTGCCTGAGATCTTGCTGTTTCGCCCACTATTGTGTGCGTGTGATCATGGCGTGTATAGCTTCTGCAATTTAATTAGGCCTTAGGCGTGGCATGGTGGAGGTTTTTTTTGCCATTTCTGAGATCCTCTCTGTATTTGCCTCTCTCTCTCTTGCGTGATATGTGGCCATTTTCAAGTGTAGATCATCAATTATGCAAACAGGGCGGTGATAATTGGCCTATTTGATATCGTAACCAAGCGCCACGAATATGCGAAAAAGAACGACACCAAGTTGTCTCACTACTGACAAAGTAGGCTTAAAGGGTTCTTCCTTCAAAAGCCCCGTCTCCATCAGCGAAGGTAGAAAGTTAGTTTGAATGAATTTGTGCAAAAGTTAACCTCAGTAGATAGATCTGCCGTCCCCATAGAGAGTAACTGTGTACCCCTCCTTATCAATAATCCGTCATACATAATGCATAAATAAGGTAGGAGGCGGATACACACTGCCCAGAGAGCAGGGCCAACGTCGATTCTGTGTGCGCCCTGCATGTGCCCTCCCACTCTGTGTTTGTAGCAACATTTGGTAACCGAGCTCATTGAACCGGTCATTTGCGAAGATACCAAACATTCGGCACCATCGAGCACCAATGTGGTCTGCGCGTCTTGCCCCCTTGGTACAAAGGTGCTCAATACAACGCATTGTGGGACCTGCCCTTCGGGATTTTTAACATCTGTAGATGGAAGAAGATGTCAGGCCTGTCCCAAAGATGAGGTGCCTGTCTTTGGCGTCAGATATGATACCTGGAGCCGAATGCCGCCCAGGATGGCATCCTACTGTCATGACGTAGATGGTGAGTACCCATCTCCTTTGTCTCGTGGGCATCTTAAACAAATGTCACTCCTTCCTCTGGTTTTTCGTTGCACTTTTATCGTTATCCTCTATTTGTTTGAAGTAGAGCTTGCCACTGGTTTTGTTTTTGTTTCTTTTTTGTGCAAATCCATTTGCATCATTCGCAGATCTCTTTGTTGTCAACGCCGCCGGTAACTCTCCTCATGTGATGCTTTGCCGCAAACTTGACAAGTATCTTCATTCCCATTATTTGTCACCAAAGTAATATGGCTCTTATCTTTTAACTTCATTTAAAAGATGTCCATTTGAGGCCATTGTAGAAGGTGATTTAGCTACATGTGCAAAGGTGAAAACAAGCCGACTTTTTTGTACTTTTTTCGCATTAAATTCCGCCAATATTCGCCTATTGAGATGCCTCCAAAATTTCTCATCCGCTTAAAAAAGAAAAAAACCAGTGGCGATAAGAAATACTGCTACCACGCCGAGAGTCTTGAAACAAAACAACGTCATAAAGTAAAACTTCCCGTTAATTGGTCAGGGCACTCACTGTGGCGGCATTTTGATTGGTGAACTTGCAAGTAAGTGGCAGAAGGTGATGCACACAGTCGAGTTGCAACCTGTTCCCTGCTATGCAGCTACTAGAACCTCAAGAAGCTGACCTTGAGATTTGACCAATTATCTGTTTGCCCTTAGACGGCGACTGTCGAGTATGGCAGCTGAATAGGTCGTCGATATTTGTGGGTCCTGGTCTGGGAAGCCAAGTCTACTCGGTGTTGGCGTTGGATCTCACCGACGGCTTCTTGGGACCCAGGCCGGATGAATCCGCCTATCTCGCTCGATATATCAGCCCTCTGCCTGGCACAAAACTTGTCTTCGACTTTGAATTGGTCTGTCAAGGCCCATGTTCTCTCGTCTTCACTGTGGTGAGTCTCTGAGTCCAGCCACTTTGGACTAATTGAAGCCTTACTTCCTCCTACCTTATTGAAAGAAAGAGTCCAAGACAGCCATCTCGATTCTGCTTTTGTTCCACCTGCCCAGGTATCAAAAAAAAAAATAAACCTTCATGAAAGTGCCTTTCTTTGTGGAAAAAGATTTCCTAATAATATATAATGGCAGCAATTTTTCATTGCTCCCGACTTGAAAAGATACAATAACAACTTTTCTGTCCACTTTGTGGACCGCTTGTAGGCCAGGGAGGGCACAAAAATCTGGTTGTAGATGTAGATCGTGGGATTGCAAAAATTACAAGAAAAATAGGAAATTAATTCTGTTTCATGCGCGCAGGATTTGCCGTGGTACTCTGTGGAGGTCGAGAAGTGGGCTGGCCGTGTTAACCGAACAACTTTCTCGTAAGTTGCTATAAACCAAACAAACTTTTATCTAGCCGTGTTTTCTGATAAATTTTCGTTAAAGCAACTAAACAAAAAACGTGACGATGACTACCAAGTGAAAAGTGGGGGAGTTTCTTTTTGCTTTGGAAAATCTGCTAGCGGAATTCGCATAGGGAAATCTAGGCCGTGAATTTCTTAAAGTTGCTGAGCAGTCTTTTGACTAGAATTATTTTATACTAAATATGTTTTGTAAGTAAGGGCAAAAAGACTCACTTTACCCTCATCTGGTTCATTAACGTGACGTCATTGAATTCCTCTAAGCGCTACACTTATTGCAGAATAAATTCTACTGAATGATTTAAGTAGCAATTATTTCAACTACTTGTAGCTATGAGCCGTATAGTTGCGAGGGCGTTTCGTTCTTGTGGGTGTTCAGACGGTGGGACGAACCGGGCTCAGAGCTTGATCCTAACACCCGTGATGACAGGGTGGTCATCTATTCCATTGAAATTAACAACACTCGCGATACTGGGGCTCTTGGCTGCAAAAAGTGCCCACTTGGGATTGACAAACAATTGTACGTCCATTTTACGCCTGATTAGCTGAACATGTTTCTTTATATGCTACCGTTATTATTTTAGTAAAATGTTCTCTTTGTATAAACATGCTAATTAGACGGTATTTTCCTTGGAATTTTGCCTCGCTGATGAAATGGATTGTTCTTGAAGAGGTCTTTACACTTTTTTACCTTTATTAACAATTGTGTTTCGTCATTTGACTGTGTCCAAAGAATGTGACTCTATACAGGGTTGCGTGAATTGATGGATGTCGAGGCCGGAAGATCTTTTAGATCAAATTTATCGTTATACTAGGAACAGGTTGATCTCCTGAAATTCTCGATTAGTTCGAAAGGGCAGGGCATCTGTCGAGTACACCTGTTCTTTAAAAACTTGATTTGATTTTGGCACCATTCAAATTTCCACTGAATTATTCCCATGCACAGGTATGTCGTTAAAATAAATGGCTTTTCGCTTTTCCAGCTGCAAACCATGTAATGATGGACTTTTCTACACAATGATAACGAATGAGACCTCGGGCGAGTCGCATGCAGAATGTGTTCCCTGTCCGAATGGAACTATGGTTATTGGTGATGCGTCCTCAATCATGACGGTGGAACAGGCTTGCAGAGCTTGTCCTCCTGGAACCGTGCCAAGCAATGGTGAGAAGTGCCTGATCGACTTGCATCCAGAAACATCTACTGGTCAAAGATACGATTTGGATGAACTACTGAGCAGGTATCCACTTGATGCGATTTTGCACCTTTCCTGTGTGTTTTCTTTCTGGTCTTCAAAAAATTCCTTTTTAGTAAATTTACAACAGAGGGAGCAAAGTTGTTTACTTCACAAGGTTATGAGTTTCAATATCACTTCCAGTTGTTTCTGAACACTCGCAAACCCGATTTGCGATCTACTTGCATCAATAGCAACAAAATTGATGTAAGCTCATTCCTTACTTATCCTTCTTTTCAAAAGAAACAGACTTCTATTTAAATGACTTAACAAATTAAATCATTTGTTTTTCACTCCGCAGTTTTTTCCATCCCTTTCCATCCTTCTCCCCTTTCTAAAATAGGGTGAACCCTAGGCTTTCCGCTCCACCGACATTTAAATTTTGAAACGAATTAAGAATCGCAGTGGAAAGTCAGACTTAAATTCTGACCAGCGACAAATAGCTGATTGCGTAACTTGTTTTTAACTGTCATTTCCTATGATTAGGAGGTACGTAAATAAATTATAAAATTTATATGAGCTTTTTTTTTAAAATGCACATAGAAAGGGAAAAATGATTTATTGCCTGCGTTTATAGTCGAAAACAGTCATGCGACTTCCAATTAATCCATGACGACGGCGGTGATGAGGAGGTGGATTTGGTGCCACCTCACATAAAATCAAATGTTCCAAGAAGGTGGAGTTCCTGTCATACATAATAGAAGCGGCACCAATCTGTATTTCATCCCGTTTCTAAAAATAACTGGTTTCCAGAAGTAGTTTTCCGTCACCGAATTTGGCTAGTTGAAATATTCTGCAGCCATAGAAAGAATTTTTAGTTCCTGTTAGGGAGGGCTGCTCTCTCCAAGGGAGGAAAGCGAACACTAGCCGATGTGATGTTCTTAAATAGATTTAGTTCAATTCATTTAAAGTAGATCCGGAGGTTTACCCAAGTATCCCTTATCCAGGGAGGCACACTAACTGTGAAACTCAAGGTTTTTTCTCTAAAGAGGTATTATCCTAAAAAAATAATTTTTCACTAAACGCTGGTAGGCGAACGTAACATCCTGGATATGTCGAGAAATCTGGAGTCCCTCGAAAGACGCGTCTGGAGTTGGAACTTACCTCCGTTCTAGCGCAATGAGGTGCGTTTTTTACTCATAATTTTAAAATGTTTTATCACCAACTTTCTTAATAGGATTCAGTTAAAAGTGAATGGTAATTAGAGGCAGTGAATGCTAGTCAAATCCGATTAAAGACGCTTCAATTTGTGAATGCTTTTGTTTTAAATCAGAGCTGCATCGAACGCATAAATCCAGTGAAATTAAAGCTGACTCATTTATAAATGCAGATAAGTGAAGATCGTGTCTCGCATACCTTCTTAGAAAAGTGCCAAGATGTTTCACTTGCATGTATTCTGGGAGGTGATTTTGTTTTGTTTTCTTTGCTAAAAGCATGGAGTTTCGCTGTTAAAACAAATTGAATATGTGATTGAGAGGCCAAACATTTGGTGGAAGTTGAGCAGTTAGGGACCGCACCCTTGCAGAATTGAAGTTGACCTAGGGGACCTCTTTCTTCTCTAGTCTTGGCGATGTCTTGTTAAAGGGCGTGCAAACCAATTCATCTGAGGAATTTGCCAAAGAAATAAACTCAAAGCTTGTCAATGGTGGATGGAAAGCCGATGGTGAGACCGGTTTATAAAATTTTGTGCTTTGTTTTACTGAATGAGTATAATTTATCAAGTTTTGCTGGTTATTTCAAAATGGCGTCCCATTAACTCATCTGCCAAAATGGTAGCATTTTTTCCTCTAACAGAATATTTCATGCGAATTTTCTTTTGTAAAAGTAGGCTTTTAGTTCTACCTTCATCTTTAGCAACTGAAATGAGAAGATGTTTTGCGTTGGATTAGAAACCTCACCTAAAGCAAATCCCATCTTCTAAGCTGAATATCGAATATTAACATCTCGAGTAAACAAAAAAAAATAAATCAAAAGCAATGAAAGATCAGCTAGGTTCCTAAATGGGATGCGAGAAATACGCTGATGCTGGAAACACGTTGCATGGGTTGTGAAAGCACGCCGGATTTGGGAATTTTTCCTAATTGTTCTCCTTTTACTGGATAAGATTTGGATGGTTCTTGGATAAGCTTTGAGGAACTTTATTCCATTGTTGGTGGTCTGCACAGGCAACACTAGTAAAAGTAGGTAATTTTTATCATCGTTGAAACTCCCATCCACATCACATTTAGTAATTTTTATTATTTGTCAAAAATATGCTATTCCAAACAAGGTAGTAGATTCGTATTCCATTTAGTGACCACTTCTGTCCAATAATTTTTTAAAAAGAAAATTGAGCATAGATTAACAGCCCATCAAATGCTTACTTTGAAAGGTCGGAACTCAGATGGTCATCTAGTCACTCAGTTGAATGACATTTAGTGTTTTGAAGGTACTCGTAATTAGCACTTCCAGTTGTCAAATCCACGGTAACTATGTGCAGCCTTTTCTTTCAACCCTGGTACCTAGTTAACAAACAAATGTAGCACAAATGCGAAAAGATTTGACATCTTTGGATTGTTGTCAGAACCTTTAAAAAGGGTGAAAAAAAGTGGGGAGAAGTGGTCTTGCCATTCTTTGCTTGCTAACACCCACAACATTGGGAACAAGAAGTTGCAAATTTTGTGCCTTATCACATAGAAATGAAGGTGAAAGTATATCCATCTAGGTTAGACGTGAATCCTCTTTTACAGTAAGACTTTTCTTCCCACATTTACTCTCGCTCTCTCTAGAGACGATTTATAAAACATGTTTCTATTAATTATTTATTTCCCTCTTTCTACTTTCCTTTCAGATATGGGGACAGATTTCCACCTTTTTTTCCAGACTAAATCGTAAGTCCCCTTGGTAAACATGCATTTGCTTCCTGCTTTTCAGCCCTCTTTTTTCAATTCGCCTCTCTCTCTCTTACTCTCTCCCGCTCTTCAAGACGACATATCCAAATGCATTGTCACTCTCAATTAGAACTTGTATAAAATTCAGGCATGTTGAGTTACTAATGCCTAAAATAGGTTTGAAATGTCTCACATCAGAGCAAATTTTACCTCCACTTAATTATTCAACCGCTCACTCGCTCACACGCTCATTCACTTGGATGAATTTGTCAAGTCCAAATAACATTCTTCTCAAATAGATTTTTTGTGCTTAATTAAATGTGACGATCGGTTTTGTTGCGTTAATTTTGTTCCTTTCCCACTGGGAATATCGTCGTCACAGATGGGTGATAGGGAACCACGGATATTTTGCTGACGTTGAATTTGGGCACCAAAGTCTACAAGCAGACTTTCCGTTTTTTTCCCTCCACTTCTTGAAGTGATCAATCAAAATGAAGCAAGACGACGGACAGGGGCATTTGAGTTATTTTCTTCACACGAAGGAATTCTCTCTCCAATGCAGAAATGTCACTATGCGTCGGCATGGACAGGAATGTCTGATTCCTCTTTCTTGGTCCTTCATTTCCTGCTTTAAGGGTCACCTACAAATTGCAATTCTGGAAATTGGGTGGACACGGAAGAAGGGTGAAAGGAAAGGGAAAAAGGCAATAGTTTAACATCTTCACTCTGTCCATGGATGCCAGTGGGAAACGTGAATTTCTACACTCACACTCACAGAAAATGAAAATATAAAAATTTAAACGCAAAAAGCTTATAAACATGTGTAGAAAGACTAAAACTAATCCCTTTTTGTTTTTTTATTAAACAATAAAATTAAAGGTTATATAGGTACGTGGAATGCCTTTTGTGCTTTCGCTTTGCGGACTCGTCTGTTTTTCTCCTCCTCCCCTTCCCCATATTTCCCCTCTCTTTCCGGAATGCCTGCATGCAAAATTTGTGTATTTGGCGCTTGTAGTCTCTTTTTTTTCTTTTATTTGTTCAATGGTCATCTTTGAATGTGTTGAAATAGGACAACGAGTGCCTGTCCAGGCGGCATCAATACCATCGTGACCCTACGGTGTGGTGAAGTCGACGATGCCTCCAAGGTCTCCAACACCTTGGTACGTATTCAAATTCCCCCCAATTGTGGAGTGGGAACGTGTAATGGCTGTCAATATCATTTTATGGTGATTTCACCTTTGGCCTGTCCGATTTGTCGTATGGGGGACTATCAACGTATTGCTGGTGGCTGCTTTGGTGGTTCTATGGAGGTGACACTCTTACCTCCCAAGTGAGTTTTTTTCACTTTCTCTTTATTTGTTTCTCTTTTTCTTTTAGATATTTCTTTCTTCCCGCAGCAGCATGACATTTAGTAACCTGACATAATTTTGCCCTCTCGCAAAGTGAAGAAAATTAGCGATGACGCTGCCTTTTTACTCACTCCTGGTGTAGGATGGGAGATTTTCTTGTCGGTAAAAGTCGCGTGACGTTGTCTCGCAGAAGATTACACACTCTTTTACGGACTGATCCCCTGGTCCTACGGTTTATTTTTTCCACCAAGTTTCGGGGTGTATTGAGGAGATACTTCTCAAGGGTTTGGTCTCTAGCATGCCAACAGGCAGTTTCTGCTAAGGTCTTCTAGGGACGAAATGATGCATTGTGACACAAGAGATATGAGGCGGGGATGCTGAATGGATTGTGTGACATTGACCAATGTAGCGTCTGTCCATCCAACATTGGATCAGGGGTTCTAAAGCCACCTTTTCCCCCTCCCACGTACTAATAACACAAAGGGAAGAAGTTACGGAAATTACTGGCAGAGATTGCCTTATTACCCTGCCTTGTTTCCTAATCATTTGCATCAAACTTGTCTAAAAGATCTTGGCACATCGGTTGTCAGGCCTATTTATTCATCCTTAGCAAAGGTGAAGAGTCTTCTTGATTGACATCTATCAACGCCTTGGGTGATTTATAACTACTGGCCTACAGTATACTGTACCTTCCCCTAGTTTTATGCAAGATGCTTGCCGAGACATCTGTCCACGAAGCTAGGCGAAAGTAGCACAAAGCACTAATGGAATGGCCAATGCCTCCTTTCTGGCAAATTTAAGCACATCAGAGGTCAAAGGTCATTGTAGCTAGTCATACCCCAAAACTGCATCAACCGGTCTGATTGGCTTCTCATAATTTGCCTAAGCTTCTTCCCCCTCGTTTTTTAGGGGTAAAGACATCAAAGTGTGTTTAATCCTCTAGAAATGTATGCAGTAGCGTCTTTTTTAATTGCCTTTTAAGAAGCACTTTTATTTCCCATCCAGTGTTGTACCCGCGATCATTAATTTCTCCATCCCAGGCTTGTTTTAATACATCAAATGATGTTTTAAAAGGACCACTTTTTGCCTTTCCCCCCTCCACAACAGATTAGAATTAAAGGGCACTTTTTTAGGGACCAGAGGAGGGGCGAGAGATGGGGTTAACCCCATCCAACTCCAAGTGTTACTAATTATCCTTAAATTTTTCCACGAATACGTCCCACAAAAGAGTAGCAATGAATAATATAAATGTGTGTGTATGTTATGCTTCCTTCTTTTTGCCTCCCCAGAACTTGTCGTCCTGAAGCAAACTTTACATCTGTCATTACCGAGTCATGTCCACTGCTCTCCTTGCAAGGCAAAATTGCAGTTGGTTTCACAGTGGCCCTCATCATTCTACTCCTTCTTACAATCTTCTATTGCTACCGAAGAAATAAGAAGTAAGCCGATGGATTTCTCACTCACTCACTTTTTAAATGTCTTATGCGATGACGTGAGAGAGGAGAAGTTGATTATCCCGTCTAAGCCTGAGCAAAGTTTCTGCTTGACCTGGCCTTGTGATTGACTACGAGTAGCCAAAGGTACATGTAATGTTTGAAGCGTTTCCTTCTCCTCGGTGATGGGGTGGAAGAGGTTGACACACGGACTGGGAGGGAGGCGTGCAAACCGCTTGTACCAGTCCGTTGAAAAAGTGATTGAGAGAGAGAGAGTAAGGAGGAAAAAGTTGTCACTTCTCGATAATTTTACCTTCCATCGTGCACAGAAAATTGCGTGTGTGTGTTGACAACGCTAATTTTTCCCTCTAACGGTATTGAGATAAGGTTTTTCCATAACTAAACCAATGTGATGGGGGTTTACAAATGCCTCAGACCTTCAGGACAGTGAGTTGCGAAATCGAGTGCAAAGAATAATGAATGCATGAGTATGCCTGTCCAGTCGTCCTAGTGAGACCGTCTTAATCGTCTGACATCTGGACACTTGTCTTCATAACTAATGATGACAAGTTAAACAGGTTGACATGATCCTCACTGTAAGGGTTGGGCTAAAGTCCCTCAAGTCTCCTGGTGAAAGGCTAATTTGCGAATTCTGGATTTTCATGTTCTGGTGCTTTTAAATGTGGGAAAAGAGAGATGAAACAAAACATTTTTTTTAACAACAAATTCCTTAAGAACGCAGGATGTGAGCTCCATAGTAGGCATGCAGGGCAACTTGCGAGATAGTGAAGCACTCTTTGCCATGGCTTAGGTGATTCACATCGTAAAGAAAAAAGAGGACAGCAGAAAAGCATGACCTGTGAACTCCACTCTGACAAATTAAAGGCTGAAAGGCGGAAGAAGTTGTCATTGATACATGAGCCGATTCTTGGTTTGTCGCCTCACCTAAAACTTGTGGAAGGCGTCCTCTGACCTTGGTAAGGCCTTGATCTCTCCGCCTGCTCAACTAAGGGAGTTAAGTAATTTCTTTGTTCAACGTCTAGACTGGAATACAAGTACATGAAGTTGGTAGAGGGCGCAGAGGCTAGAGTGAAGAGTGCATTCGAAAGCTCCGACTCCGCAGCTAACCAAGGCACTGAATGTGGCATTCCAGAGGATGAAAAGGAGTTGGAGCTCTCTCCCCATCAACTCATCAAGGCCATTGCTGGTAGTGAACGTGACAGCAAGTGGAATCAACTAACCGCCTCAAGCATTGGCGACAGTCGTGGATCAACTTTTGGACCCGTCATTTTTAGAGTGAGTTTTTTGTTCTCACGTACTTTTACTCGGCCTCAATTTTTCGGTCCTTTTTGGCGTTAAAGTAGGTGATCATTTTTGCATTATTGACACAAAAATGGGGTGATTTTAACGCTTTTTTGGTACAATCCTCTTTGTTCCTCCCCTCCACCACTTTTATCGGGTTGTTAAACTTCATCACCTTCTCCTCCAATGTCAGTTGAACCTGATGAAGGGGCTCGGAGTTTGTCTCTGACTTTTTAGAAGATGTAGAGGCTAGAAGTAAGGCGATTTTCATGTGAACGCATCCACACTGAGGCAGTGTTTGACATGCCAAATATTACCCATGAATAAATGGCTGGAGGCTTCCCTGACTGTCAAGTCGCTCTTCACTTACTTTACCCACGTTTTGGGAAGGAATTGCCTCCCGACTGACTGATTGACTGAAGGAAGGCAGGAATCATGTGACTTCTGTATTGTGACGTTGAGGGAACAAATACACCATTGGTTACCGCCAAACGATTCCCTCACTACCTAATCCGCTTTGCGTTTTCTAGGGCATTTATTGCTTCAGTCCCACAAGTCTGTGCCTCCTTTGTGCATCTATGCGTGTCGGGTGGATTGCAGGCACAATTATTCGCTTACTAAAGACCAAACACCACTTTCAGTTGAGATGTCTCTACTCGGGGGTGTGGGTCAACTAAAAAAGCATCTCTCTTTTTCACCAACACTCAGGCTCGGTAAATCAGTCCGTAATAGAATCAAAAGCACTGCATACTGTCACTTACTGCCATCAAATCTCTCCCCCCCCCCTTAGGTGTTAGTAGTCGTGCCTGGGGTAGATGTGGGGAGCGGGGGAGAGGATACCGCCTAGCCTCACCTCACCCTTCTGATTCCCCTTGGATGGTATTCCTGTCAGTGATGTCTGTTGTCACCTTTTGATGGCTTTTGCTCTTAGACCATCAACATCGCAAATAGACAATTGGGACTTTAAGTTGTGTGATAAACAAAGGCGGTGATTTTGAGCCCGGGGGGAAGGGGCGTGTTGTCTGTCTCTCAATCAACTTCCGTTTCATTGAGCAAGGATGATGGATTGGGGTGAGGGTTACTTCAGCCAAAAAAGGGGAATTTCTCGTATAATGTGCCTAACCAAATTGCTGATTCTACCTACTTTTGGTGGGAAAAAAGGTGGGAGCAAGGATTTTAGGGGCTGTAATTCCTTCCTCCAATTAGTGTTGAATCGGAAGGTATAGCGATTGCGGTTTAATCAAATAATAAAACCAGACAAAGTGATGATGACCCTATTTGCGTTTCTCTCGCCTCCTTTTTTTTTCCTGTTTTCTTTTACCCCCTTTTTTTAATCTTTTTAGAATAGTACAGCCGACGATTCGCGTATCCTCACTCTGGATGATGGCAATGAACCAATATGACGCGCAAAGTGCATGAATACATTCCATTTATCTTCTAAAAAGTTCCACCTCTACTCAATTGCCTTATGAACTTGTTTTCTGTTCTTGTTTGTGTGGCTGTGACCCTACTGCCCAAATTGTTTCCTTACCCCTCCCTCTCTCTCTCTCTCGCCTCCTCTTCACCTCCTCCTTTACGCACATTTTCTTGCAGTGTTGTCTCTACGATTTGGCTTCACCTTTTCCAATAAATGCTCATGGACAATGAGTTATGGGATTATTCTTTTCCCTCCTTTTTCGTTTGAAAGGATTGGCTACCTTCTTCGTATCTATATAGTTAGGAGTTAGCTGCTCGTATTTTGTGGAACATTGCAAGTAGACAGGCAACCCAGTCAGTTGGTGGGACGGTGTGAAGGGGTGAGCAACTTTTGGCGTGGACCCACCCACCCAGATTAACAGACAGGCCGACAGACAAAGGAGATGGGGCAACTCGTTTCTCTCTTATGAACAATAGCGCCCACAAGTATGCGTGCGTATAAAGCAGTCATCTTTACTTCTTTTTCCTGCTGTCACTCCTTTTCACTTGCCAGATGAAAGCTTTTTTGACGGTACCCAAATTTCCTCAAGGTGCTTTTAATGTGGGACTTATTTGCGTCCGGATCATATTACACTCAGTTCCTCAGTTGTTATCCCCGTTAATTCATTACTAATGAGGCCCAACTTCTCCCGGACGGTTGGACAAGATTTGTGTCCCCATATCTGTCCGCTTAAATTTCTATGACTAGTCATTTGATTAGCAAACGCCTTTGACATTGACAGCATAATGCCGAGGTGGGGGGATCTTCAAGACACCTAGCTGTGCCTGTGGATTTATGGGATTAAAGAAACCTACTGCTGGTGGAAAGCCACATCAACTTTATTTTTGCAGTTTATGTGGGAAAATTGACGTTTGTTTTAATGCGCACCTTGGGATTGTGCTGGACGGTGTGACCCTCTCTGGGAAGGTCTATGCTCCCTCTCTCCAGTAGAAGTAGGCTTTCAGTGGGAAAACCTTGTATGGTGGTACAGTTTTAAAACCCGAGACCAATCTCAATTCACTTGAAGAACAAACCATGAATCCTCGTTGATTTCAAATTTCCCAATAATTACGCCTCACTAATGTCATTATTGAAGAGGGATATGTGTTAATCACCCTCCTCAAAGGAGGCTATTCTTTCCATAGTCTTGGAACACGAAAACCTTCCACTGGTTGATTTACAGAACATACCTTGTTTGATGTGGGATAGGACCTGGCCTGAACCAGTTTGGCCTTAGGGAGAAGGCGGTTTTAAAAATGCCTCTACCATACGTTTACGCCGTGTACCACAAGTAATGTGCAGTGCGCTCTCAAGGCTGCGAACGCACTCCCTCTCGCCTCTTTGATTCCACCCTGCGGTTATTTGCTGTCCACACGAGAGCTCGTTACAGGCGACGCGGAGGAAAGGAGAGGGAAGAGGTTGGAGAAGGACTTTAAAGACGACAATTGAAAGATGACAATTTTTCTTAAACTCTTGGGTATTTTTACATCTTTATAGGCTTCAAAGCCCCTTGGAGTGTTTAACTGAACTGACGGAGTGGAGGATAGGTTTGCCATGCGGGGCGGGTAATAGTGCCTCCATTGACAGACTGACGCATTGTAATGCATCTAGCTCCCTTCTTCCTGATAAATTGTCCCTTTGTTTGATCACCTTGGTCGGTTCCGCTGTCACGTGAGACCTTTTCACATCACCTAAAGAATGAAATCCCTTCCGTTCTCCTTAAAGCATACAACTGATTCTTGTCACTTCTTGCTATCGAGTTGTCAGAGTGTCAGACAAGACCAAATGTGTCGCAATCATCCATAAAGAAGAGTGCGAGGACTTCCTCACACCCCCCCCCCTTTGTTTCTTTAGTAGGACATGAAGGAAGGGATCAGAGGGAGGTAGAAGGGCGGAAGACGTCAAACAGTTGATCTATAACATTTGTTTCCGATGGTTATATTTGACTAACTTTTTGTTTAATAATTACAAAAAATTTACAATCATGCATTTTTTGTTAAAAATACAAAATAAGCACAACAAAAACATTGACCAATCAGGAGAGGATCCCCATTGGATGCCTTTAAATTTAACTTCATTGTAATCCAACAGGTCTTTTATTGTTTTTATTTTGTGAAATAGCTTTTTTAGAATTCAACTATAGCTTCTTTCAACAGGTCATCCCTTTTGTTTTCTTCACCTCACCGCCCCTCTCATTTCCATTCCATTTGTTTAAATGCACCAGTTGGAGGACTTGTCAATTGCCTTTTTGACGGCCTCGCGTGAGAAAAATTCAAGCTGACAGGTATGAGAGGGTGCATAGAAAAGAGTGAAAAAAATCTTAAATAAATAAATCAATTTTAAAGGGTATTGGTTGGATGAGACGACAAGTTGACACTGACAAGTTGGCAAATACTTGTAATAATAAATTAAACAAGTCAGTTTCTCTCTTATTTGGCTTTTGTCAGATTGTTTTATGGGGAGGAGAGGGGGAGCCTGATGCCTTCACGTATTTGATGAGTGAATGATAACAAATGCTCCGCGTAGTGTCGCTCGTGACATTGACACCTCTGGCTGAGTCAAGTAATTTTCATTTTCTTCTCGATCGCTAGGATACTACTTTGTCTGGGTGCAAATGTTACATATTTTTTGTTTGCTGGTATTTCAATGAATTTTCTTGAACGTGCTTAATAAATTTTGCTGTTTACGCGCCCTTCCCCGACCGCCCCTCCCCCCTCCCCCACCCGCGTGGGGAGTGAACACACCCACACAGCTATAATTCATTCTTTGGGATGAAAGATGAATTGTGGTGATAAGTTGGTAAGCATTATGGATGATGGCGAGGTAGATGCACCCACCAATAGTAGGTTCGCCCTCCTCCGTCCCCTCCCTAATTCACCTTTCGGTGACTGCTTATGCGGGATTGTCTAATGCCCACAAAAAGGTGGTACTTCCTTAAAACTCCTCGAGATACGTGCCTTGTCTTGCCCTTGCCGCTTCTCTTTGCTGGTTATCAGAAATTGCAAAACAAAGCGGTGCCCTTGAGGATTAACTGTCACTTAGTTTGGCCTGACATTTGACAGCCTTCACGTCTCTCACCTTTCAGGCGGTGTAAGCGTGCATTAGTTTGCACTAAATACACCTGAAAGTTGTTCTTGACAAGTTGCCTGCTGTCAAACGTAAAATGGACAGTTTAAGTGACCTAGTTTAACTCAACGCTTAGTGGTACTCTCTACTCTCCCACATGTACCGTCACGCCCAAAAGTCTGTGAAGGCTTTGACAGTTTTCGTGTTTAACTTGGCAAATAACGGCGAGTGGAAGGAGGAGAAGTCCCTGAAATTTTGCAAAAAAGGGGCATTTGAAACGTACCACTTAGGTGGGTCATCAAATGCTGACTTTTTGGCCGACTTTATACAATTGTGTGTGAGGCAAACAATCTTCTGCCAGATTATTGGCCCTGATATGAGTGTCAATGGTATCTCTTCTTTCTGATCATGAATGTCGACAGGTCTGTCAGTGGCCTGTCAAAAAGTAGGGCAACAAGTGCAGAATCCTGCCGATTTTTATCTCGTCCATGAATGAAGAAGGCTACAGCGTCTTTGCGTAGACTATCTGATCATGCCTCGTTTAGACGGTCTAACAAGGCGACTGAGGTATTTACTGCTGCAAATCCCTCCTTCCTCACAACAAAAATTTAAAAAAAATGCATAAAAATACGGGAAAGTATTGAATTTTTGATCAAACAGACGGCCTTGTACAATTGAAAAACTAAAGGCTGCCACAATGGCATTTCATTGGGGTAGAGAGCCAAACCACTGATGGAGCAACTCCACCTTTTCCCGCTTCATCGCATTACAAATGTGGGAAATAAAAAGGTAAAAGGAAAAAATAGCCTAAGCGAATATTTTTTTATGAAAAAGGGAGAGATGTTTTCGTTGTTATTTTATGGAGAGACCTATCGGTATGTTAAAGCACAACTTTTCCCTCTTGATGATGCCATGCTACCTTGACATCTTTACACCTTTTAACTTGCTTATTTGGAAAGCAAGAGAAAAGATTTTGCAATTTATGTTCAAGAAGAGTGGATAGAAGAAAAGCGGGTGTTCCTCTGCTTTGAGGAAGAAAGACCTTTCAAAGGCTTGTTAAAATTCTGCATAATTTATGCGTATTTTGTTTGCAATTTTTTTTAAAAGGATAAGGTGGAAAAACATTTCAAATTGCTTGTTTAATGTGTCTGTTTGCCTGGCTTCGTGGGTTAGTCACAGGACCTGAAAGGAGGGGGGTGGGGGATGTGGCATGGACCTCCTTTTGTCCATCAAGTGCCTTCAGGGCTGCCATTGGCTAAAAGCCTAACTTAATGGTGATCGCGGGAGCTGGGAAATTTTTACCTTCTGTCAGACAAATGTATCTGCAAATAGCAATTTTTTTTTCAATTTTTTAGACATTTTAGTGAATGAACTAGGATTTGTTCTTCAAGAAGGGCCTCCATTTTTTTGCTGACATTTCAAATCCAGTAAACGAAAACCTACAGTCATCAATAAATAGGAGGCATTTTTTCTTGATTAAAAGTCCCAAATTTTATTGTTGATTTAAATAATTAAAAAGCCTATCCAAGAAAAATTTGCCGAAAAAATTTTGGCTTATAATTTTAAATCTTATAGACGCCATTTGCGATGACAAGTCCGAGAATTAATAAAGAAAAAATTCCAAATATTTTATCCTTTGTGGTTGAATTTTACTTAGCCAAGGTTATTTTTGCATTTGTTTAAGAAAAACGAAGGACGAAATGTGTGGTGTGGCGAGGGTGGAGGTCGGATGAGGATCTTGCAATTGCCAATCTACCGACATGACGGTGAGAATGACCAACTCGTGAAAAAAGCTCCATTTGATCGCACTCTATGCCAACTTTTTAAGCAATTCTAACCTTTTAAAGGACTTTTCATGAACCAAATTTGGAGATAATCTCCAAGTTGGAATACTACCCGCCTACTCCCCATTGCCGGCTCTGGCACGGTACCTAAGCGGTCATTAATACTTAATGGCCCACTCACCCCTCGTTGCAGCCTCACAAAGCTAAAATTAGCGCCAAATATTTTAAAGCAAAAATTAGTCAATTTACTTAAAAAATTCATTTTTTCCTTTTTGTGTCTGAATGGACAAAATTTTCCTCGTTAGAAATACCCTTTCATGGAAAGAAGCACTCCAACTCCTCTCCCTCACATTTACAGAAAAAAAGCTGTGGCAAATAGGAGGCAAAAGAAAATTTTAAAATGCAATCCGCACAAAAATGGCGTTGGTTAGAGTTGCTTTTTTTTGTCGCAGAGACATTTCCATGTCATCGGAGCGACTCCGAAATGGGAACAGAGGGGGTGGGGGCGGGGGAGGGTGAGGAGGGCGAAAGGCGACACCACTAAATGTTTACCAACTCGTTAAGTTATTTGGCTGAGAGAGAGTGAGAATGTATCCCCTTTTAAAATTTATTTGGCGGCGGACTCAAAACGAAAAGCTTCTTTTTTAGCCATGTTTTGACGCAAAGCGAGGTGGAGGGGTTGTTTTACTACGTCTGAGTTAAGTTGTTCAAAAGGCAGTGCAGATCAGCAAGGGGAAAAAACCTTCTTTCTATAAAACATAACCAAGAAAATGTGAAAATGTAACGCCGCGGGCTTTTGACTCCTTATAGCTCCAACTTTTTACTCAGCCGTGTGATAATCTCTTTCGCGGTCAAACCCTTCCGCTCTGCTTCAGCGAGAACTCAGACCTCTTCAACGCCAAACCTCACCAGCATTTGGCAGACATTCCAATCTCGTAGTCTGCAAAGAAGCATTTGATAAGGTAGTCTGAGCTCTGACCGCTGAAAATGTCACTAAAGAGGCTGCATCTGCGAAGACATGTTTACCACGTCCTTCACACCCGAAGAAACACGTATGCAAGATTAAATTGCACTGCAGTGGAAATGGCAAGGAAGAGCAGATCTGAAATGTCAGCTCTCCAAGGGAGGAGTCAAATCTAGGCACCATCCGAATGACCAGATGCGCAATTATCGGTTGCGTTAGGTGTTGTGCCTGACACCTGTCATTCCTGCCAGTTGAATGACTTTGCAGCACTTTAGAGGCGTGGTCCTTAAAATTGTGTCAGTGTTAAGCGATTTCATGTCAAAATTAATCAGGTGAAGTGGTGGTCACTTTTCAACTCATTTAACAAACAAACTGGTATTTAAGTGCTGAAGAGATTTCACACCCCTGACACTTTAAGTGACCATTGACATTAACAGTTTAATTCCAAACCGACATGCTTTGAACAATGTGACATTGATTGTTAAAAAGAGTAAATTTTTTGATTGCATTTGCGCTATTACCTTGTTTAAGCAGTTTAAAATGACCGCTAAACTGATTACCTAGGAAATTAAAACGCACAAATTTACCGGTGGTAAATGCTCATGAAGTGGCAAATGAGTGAGAAACACTTTTTCTTCTTCTACGTAGAATCCACAGCAGTCTTGAGGACCTGATTTTTTGGTTTTCCCCTACCTTGTTGGTCCTTCAAGCAACTTTGGTAACGCTTAGGACTGAAGAGAAAAGAAAACCCAAAACTCTTTGAACAGTTCAAGTTTACTAGTAGGTAAATCTTTTCACTTTCAAATAGTTGAGAACTCGCCATGGAGGTGGTACTGTCAGTATCAAAATGATTGACTTCATGTACAAAACTACGCGCCTAAAAGCTCGATTTTTTGTGTCCCCTTCAAGGAGGGTGTGGTTGGGGAGGGTAAATGAATGACTGAATACGAGCCGATGCAAGTAATGCCTAGGGTGTTGTCAAGCTTCACTCAAAGGGCCTTCGACCTAATGGTAGAGCGCTGACATTGAGAATATTTGGAAGTACACTCTGAATTGACGTGGCGCCGTGATGGGTGGGTTTACGACGGTGTCGAGGTGATGCACTCTGAGCAGCTCTTGAAGCAACCTCTGAGTTTGCTAGGACCGACTTCTTAAAGTTGAGGAATATTGGAGCACGCAGGAATCTTTGATAGGAGTCCTTTTCCATTAGGGCCTGAATCTTGCGTTGAGCGCTATCAAACAGATGGGCAGTTGGAGTGGACAGGAGACTGATTGTCTTTAGGCGAGTTTTTGAGTCAAGATTTACCTAAAATAAATTTTTGTTGGGTTAAATCAAACATGTTGTTTAATAGATTATAAACTTAGGGTTATTCCTCTCACTTCACGAGGCGACTGAACAGAAAGGTAGAGTTGGTAGATTTTCTGAGATTCCGTGGCAAGCATTTTTGCTGGCAATCGCCGATATTGCTCACAGGCCTCCCAAAATTGAAGATTTTCTTGGCTGAATTCACTTTCTAGGAACTGTTCGAAGAGCGCGAGACCATCTATAATAGGTACATAGGTAAATAAACGCTAATTATTTGTTTATCAATCGCTACAGTTTTGATGCCAGAAAATTATTTTGTTTATACGAACAACGCAGTATTTTTTAATATAAAATTCTCTGATCATTTTCTTGTTGTTTTAATCGGCCAATTTGGTTCGGGACATTTTGGATATTTTGATAGCTACTCATATGATTGCGAAATTCCCTTAATTCTTCTCTGCAGAATTTTCTACTTTCAAATTTGCAGTCTAAAGACTTGAAATGTGCTTTTTTTATAACCAGATTTTCCGACCAAACAGCCTGCTAAAAATTTCCATAAAATTTTTAAGAAGAAACAATGGACTTTTTCGTTTCTGATGTCTTTGATAAAAAACAGCTTCAAATTAAATAGCAGAATGGAATAAATGTTTAAAAGTATAACATTTTTGACAAAAATTCCTTTGTTTTATGGCATCTTTGTAATGCGGTTGGTAACTAATATGCAAAATCTGCGAGTTTTCTTATTTTAGGTATTATTGCAAAAAACAAAAGGGTGCTCTACCGCGAGGGTTTCCTACACACACACACACACACACATTTTGGTTTATTTACGATCTACCTTCAATACTTTATTTGCCGGTCCAATTTCCAGTCTTATTAGTGATTCTCTTCGAACGTACTTTGTGCATTTCACCTTGGAATGGGGGCAAAGAAGTCACCGGACTGGTCTGACCCTGTTAACTATTAAAGTTGTTTCCGCGGGCCGTAAAACCCATCCATTCTGTCTCCGCCCCCGCCCCTTCTCCAATCAGAAGTTACGGGTAGAAGAAAGTTGTAAATTCCTTCTTTTTCCAGGAAAAGCGTGGGCTGAGAAGTTTATGGCACGGGTGATTGCATTCCCTTTTGGGTGGGGCTGGAGGCCGCCTTTAATGCCCCTACTGACGAGGCTGCAGCATTTGGTACGTCGGTGAGCTTAACTTTGTTTTGTCCGACTAAATGGCAAAGCTTTTAAAGTACAGACACTACTATTTTACTAAAGGCATAACTTTGATCCCCTCACCCGCTCTAGCTCTTCCCTCTTGCTGGACTGTCTGTTACATTCCTACTACGTAGGTGTGGGTGCAGTATGGACTTTGCTTACTCTAAAATATCATAAACCCCATAAGAATTCTAAAAATTTGGCTTTTTAAAGCTGGCGTTTTTGACGTTGAAAAGAGGATGATATTGACGCGTTGGCTACAGTCGTGGATAAAGAAGAAAATGGGAGGAAATAAGAAGTTGGCCTTGCAACTGATTTCGAGGCCATGTGATCCACCGCCTTGAAGCAATTATGTCATTTTTTGGGCCCTACTAACCGTTTCGCACGAAGAGAAAGAACAAAGTTTGTAGAGGGGATAATTTTCCCCCCAGAGGGAGAGGCTGGGTCACACCAGCGACGTTTTACACCGGAAGTACTTACGCTCCCCGCTTTAATACGTGAAAGGCACAAATCTTCTGGCAACCCTACGGTTTCCAAAACAAAACTTGTAACGTATATCCTTTTATCCAGGAAAAAATTTTGATTAAAGGGTTTGTTAGTTCGCCATTTTCTGCCTAATCTTCAGGCTGCAGAAAAAGAAAACTGTTTTTTTCCGCGAATCGGCAAAACAAGATGTTTTTTCCTACCAGGAGTCCTTTTAGTCGAGGAGCAATTAACTCGTGTATCTTGGCATTTACTGGGCCAGAAAAAAAGAAGGAAAATTATCCAAACAAAGGGCAATTACCCGAATCGTTCAGGAGGAAATTGAAGCTGGTCTCCCACCGACGTATTTGTTCCGGTGTGACCTTTTTGAGGTAAACCTTTTTAACTCGAAAACTGGCAGCTATATTCTCATCACTGGAGACCCTTTGAAGGCTTTTCAACGTAGTAGTAGTAGCACAGAAGGCCTCCGGTACCAAGTCCAACGGCGCCCTACTCGTGGGTAGGACAACGGGAATGCAATTACGGACGGTGCTTTGAAGCGCCAAAAAAGTGCTGTTATTGGCTATCCGAGCTGGTGAAGCGGCACTACGCAGCATTGTCATCTCCGAGGGGGCTTGCAGCTGCACCGGGACAGTATGGGCTCGCAGTTTCATCTGAACACTGGGTTGAGGTTTACTTGTCTCTGGGCTGCGATTGAAACAGAAAGTACTTTGTGAGATGATAGACTTGAGGACTGATAAAAGTTGGAACAGCTTTTTCGTTCATTCTTTTTTTTTTGGTAGGGAAAATAATGTCTTTTGTTTTCTAGACGGCTTTAAACATCCCACTGTCTTGATAAATTGGCACTTAGAGACTGTTTCAAGCGCCAACTGTCGTGCACTAAGGAAGCAGATTGTAGTATTAATGGATCCTATTTTCCTAAGTAATTTCCAGGTTATTGCTCTTCATTTAAGAGGTATTTTTTACCCAAAAATCATTTTCGGTCGTGGGGAGTACAGAAATGTCATAAATGTAGGGGAAGAGGGAGAGGTGAATCCGAAGGGAGTACAAAAAGCGGAACTTCTGCAAGTCAAACCGCCGAAAAGTGATTTCTTCCCCCAAAAAAGAGCTTTAATTATCCAATTGTGTATAAATAATATTTTTAAGAAAATGAGGAGGTCAATGCGGTGCAATCGGTCTCACCTCGGTGAGTTACGTGGCCGATTCATTGCACTAGGTGTGAGCCAAGTGGCGGCGGTGGCGGTGCTAGTAGTGTCGTCAACGCCATGCAGACCTGAACTGGGTGTGTGTGTAAGAGGAGCAGATCTACAAGTTAGTGGGTTCCCTAATCCTCTCGACTCCCTTTCCCTTATCCAACATCCCCTTCAACCGGCACCCTCACCCCCCGCCGCGCCAAAGTGAGTGGGATTCTCAGCACACATTGGTCTATCGTCTCGGCCAATGACCGCACTCCGTCATTGTAGTCACCCAGCCCCATGAACAACCTATGCGTTTCATGTCGCCTGTTCAGTTAGAGCGATAAAAGCATTACACAATCATACTAGCTTTGGAAAGTGTTTCGAAATACGCTGAATAGAGTGTTGCATTTTTTTTCCATTAGGGGTTCAATTAGGAAGGGGACAAAGTGATCCAATGGAGAGGGAGCATATCACCATATTTGGATATCTCTTGCCCCGGCTGTGGGAGTGGCAGAAATAGGTGTGGTTAGGTATGAAAAGAATTCACTGAACAAGGTAGATGAAGAACTTAGATATGTCAGAATAACCGATTTGTTGATTTCAAGTAAATTCCCTTTCTGTTTTCAGTTATCATGATGGTGGCAAAATTTGACCTCTAAAAGAGGACGGGAAAGAAGTGAGGATCTCTGGTCCTATTCTAGGCGAGGGAGACTGGCAAGGTGGTGACCATGTGACATTCATTTGGTTTAGCAACTTCCATTGTGAAATACTTTGTCCGGTTTACGCGGCTCTACACCAAATATTGCTGTCGAGATTGGAGAAGATCTTTGCCACGTAATGGATGTAATTTGAGAATGTGGGTGCAAGGATACGCAGGTGGGACCGCGTCTCCATAAGTCCTCACACTGACTGTAGTGCGTTCTTTCAAACAGAGGCCACACCATTTCTTTTGTGTAAAAACTCTTCTAATTCATCATATAAAGTAGACAATTTTGAATGCCATAGACATCAGTTTTGGCCGATCTTTGGATGACCGCAAGAAGCTTTTTCGTTCTCAAGCACCTCTACCCGAAGCTATTCGTCTCAAGACGACTAACAATCTTGAACCACCATTTTACTTTCTGCCATTCCTTTCCACTATTTTTTAAATCAAGTACAATGGATCCCCATTTTAAAATTTACCTTTCAGCATTCATCCACAAAAAGAAAAGAAATTTGTCTCAAATTTTAATTTAATTGACGCCTTAAATTTTTTAGTTGGGTGGGGCGGGGGGTCTTAAATGCCGTGGATGGGTCCACTTGTTAGCTTCCATTGCGCCCTCTGGCATTTAAGGTCAATGACAATATTTCGTGGACATTTACGAGCACACTGAAAAGTAAAAGTTGTTCCTTATTTATTTCGTTTTACCAAAAAGCGAACTAAATCAGCTTTTGCCCTACACTTGGTCGAAGGCTTCTGCCAGGTAAAAGGCGGGTTTTAATATTTTTGACTTTATCTGCTGATTTAATGAAGTCAATGGCAAATTTACCCCCGAAATTTTGTCGGAATATTTAAAAGAAGACGTTTTGAAAATTTTTTTGAGTGCAGAAAAATTGCGGCCCTCCGGGTTTCCCTTCCAAGCGGCATACGGGCCCATCAGAGGAGAAGAGTGGGACTGAGGCGCCATCCAACCCCGGAGCGCGGAGATGACCCACAAGAGGTTGTATGTACGATTGGGTAAATTGGTAGTTGAAGAGATGCATTGGATGCTTTTCCGATGCCTTCAGTCCATCTCCTCCAACTATCATCAAATCGCTCTGGCTGGAGTGGGTGAGTTTGATTTCCGGCGTAAAAGCTCGGCTTGTCACTTTTGGTGGATGCACAATATTGCACTTCTCGCATACCACGCACTGACGATTCACCGCCCACGGCTACTGGGAGGAATGTTGGCCTGAGAGCGAGGCCTTTTTTTGGCAAAATGCGCCAAACGAAGTGCCTTTATAGGGGCAAAATTCAGTCCCTTCATCACACATCAAATCCTTTTGCCTATCAAACATAAACCGGGTCATGGGTTCGAGTTCCAACTCCGTAATAACCCTAATGTGAGTGGCTCAGGTATGCCTTCAGTTGTAAGTTTTCACAAATTTGACCAATCTGAGGTCTTGGCTGCTTCCCCTTGGTGATGTAACCGTTTGGGTATTTTATTTTGTTTAGATCAGATTGCCTTACCATCGGCACAAGGCAAATGCATGTAAAAGCCTGCGCAGCTGGACACACGATTAAAACATGCCCCGACTTGTTATATAACTGCGCAATTTGTCTGTTTACTGTTTAAACTAATCCGCTTTATTTCTTACGTAACTTTCCCAAAGGACTTGATGTGAAACTTAGGTGTTCAAGCCGATTATGTTCTCTTTAAGAAGTCACATCCTAGCCATAAAAGTTACCTGACACTTATACGTTTCTTAATATTTGCTACAAAAACATTATTAGCATAAGGCATAAAAGTACATTTAAACACTGAAGATGTTCACACCCACAGAGTGAGAGAAAAGGAGGACGACGAAGAAGCCGTAACCCATGCAAATAACATTTGCCTTCAACAGAAGAAAACCCAAAGTGTGGTCCGGTACTTTGTGGAATGGAATACCTCAAAACAAAACAAACTTCCAAACTTTCACACGTTGGACAGCACAATCGGAGGGTGTGGAGGGTGCTAATAATCAAGAGTCTGAGTCTAATATGGAGACAATGCGAGAATTAATAAAAGGCAGACTTTTTGCCTCTACCTTTTGTAGCTCTCTTTATATTTTGATAACTTACGTAAGTGTCTAATAAATGACAAGTGTACTCATGTAGAACATTTTTTACAAAAAAAGGAAAGTACGAGAAAAAGTCACCTTGTCAACTTGTCAGGGGACGGGGTAGGAATCGTGGGGTGGGGGAGGGATGAAAATGTTTGCCCTAAAGGGTAACTAAAAATGATTTAAAAGCTAGAAATTCCACCATGACCTTCTTTCCCCTACGTTAAGGAGCTCTATAACACCAAGTATTTCAGCTCAACCGGTTGCTGTTAACACATTAATCTTGTTATACTTTGGCATCCGGCCCTTGTGTATTCCCCCGCGGCCAAAGTCCCATTGGTCGTGAGTGGTACGTTTTGCTACGGCAACTTTAGGCGTCTCGTTAAACTTCCTCATATTCTTACATCAAACGTTGTTTGAAAGACATTCAGGGTTAATACGGACTACGCTACACATCAAGAGTTGCAGAACTCTGCCTTATAGGTCGAGTTCCTTCCCCCACCTCACAAAAAATCGCTTTTTGCAAGCTAGTTTAAAACCACCAAATGCGGACAGCTTTTATCAAAAATGAACGAGCATTCTGCGTTTTAACCTTCAGATTTGTTTAAATCCTGCCATCCTGATCGCTAATCCGGTTAATCTGCGGAAAATTGGTCAGGAGATTATTTCGCCCAGAAGCTATTTGCATTTCCCGTACTCATTAAAAGTTTTTTTATTACCAAAGAGTCCAGAAAAAAAGTTAATCAGGCTATTTCCCATGGTAATAGGCCTGATTCTCACTTTACAAGGACCAAATCACGTAGACGAAATAATTGTTTACGCTGTTGTCGTTTCTTGTCAATTCCCTGCTCGCGTGTTTAACCGTCATGCTAGTTGCCTGCGTGTACTTCATCCAACAAAAAAAGAGAGGAAATTTCAAAACCTCTGTTCGACTCATTTTTGTTCCCCTCCTTCCCGCTTTTTGTTAGAAAAGTATTATGGAGTTGAGCCTCTTCCTACCCTTTAAGCAAACAAATTTTCCTTTAAAAAATCATAATATTAAAGGCAAAAAAATCCACTGGTTTCAATAAATACGCATTTGGGGAAATATTTTATCCTACTTCATTGACCATTGGAGGACAAGTAGAAATGGAAGCGCGCACTTTGATTGAGTGAAACAATTAAGTGAAATGTGGCAAATTTTTATTGTATATGCAACTCAAAATTTGCACATTCTAGTTACTGCATTGTGATCTAAGTTAGACACAAACGGCCCCACTTTATGGCTCTCAAAGTTTTCGAGCTCCTACAAAGTTAAAAAAGACTGAACTCTATTTTACAGGGCTCTATACTGGTTTTTTTGGGAATAAACTGCATAATGAGGGTCATTTATCCTGCTTGTCATGCATCCTGCCCTTCCTGCATCTCAGCCATTTTCAGGTTGTAGCCAAAAGACATCAATCAAATTTGCGTTGTAATTGGGATGATTCGGGACTAGGTATAAGTTAGCTTCTGAATAAGGGGATTTAGACATACGCATCTGCGTACATTGCAACAAAGGCGTGGGCAAATTGACGTGCTTTTCACTATCGTAGTGGGCCGTTATAGGTCATTTCTCTTCGGCCAGTAAGAGGGCGCAAAAGGACTGCTCTCATTTTATTGGTCGATTTGTGTTATTGTGATAGGCGTACATTTAAAGGTCATTGGGATCAAATAGATCAATGTTTATTGACAACTTTTGGCCCTTATGCAACAGAATTTTCTTACAGAAATTCCGAATCAGGAGTCAGCACGTCTCAAATGCTTTAAAACAACCCGATGGAAGCTTGTTAACATGGCAATGCTAAAATAAGAGGGTGGAAAATTAATTAATAGAAGGTAAAAATAGCGGTAAGAAACTAATAAAATAGGGTATTTGTACGCGAGATCCAAAGATTTACTGTAAATTGGAAAAAAGGTGGATAAAAAAATTACCTAAAGTTTTATGAGGACTTAATTCATAAGTTTTCGAGGATTTTATTTTTAGGGGAAAATTTTGCATTCGATGGAAGATCGACTAATTTGAAGAAGCAGTGATAATGCAAGTTGTTTCGGTGCCATTCCTTCGTCAGTAAGCGTGACAAAGGGGATCTCTGCAATGTGACTTCGGACTAAAGAACCACCTTAATTCAGGGAGCAATTTCCTCTGGTGAGAATTTTCAAAAGTTCTGCCCATATTTCTAGCGGAACCAATTTAGAATCATTTCCACTAATGCCATTATAGTATCCCTCTGCATTGTTTAGATTTAAGTCACCCTTGAACGGCGGATATCAATAGGGAGTAATATCGTAAACAATTTGTGGGCGTATGTTGTCATCCCGCGAGCAATTACAGTTGTTTTTTAACGACAAAGATGGGGGCAAAGTTAAAACCATTATTCGTTCTCGGCTTTGGTGAGCTACGTGAATTAAACCAAGTTCAATTTTATTTAGAAGACATTAATGAGGTTGTGTATCCATTAAATTCTTTGTTAAAAGGGGTTAAAACTGGGGTGTAAAAGCTGGAGACGGTCAGTGTCAAAGTTTTTCAGTCAAAAGGGCAAAGTTAAGGCCGGATCTACTCAAAGGAATTCGACTTAATATTTGAGTGAAAAAAATATGCTTTTTGCTGAGTTTTGACAAGTTGGAAACACTGGCTGCACTTGTGTTAAAAGTGTGGCGTAACTGTTTTGGTCAGACTAAGAGCGAACTATCGATAAAATTAACCTCAGAGGGTGAATCGGGAGCTACGGACTTTGAGAATACAGCTGATACACCCTTTTTCGAACGTATAAAGTGCCATCTGCTGGGTTCCCGGTTAAAGTTGTTAAATTGTACTATATATTTGATACGCGTGAGCTAGTTATAGGCTCGAAGATAAGCATTTTGGTTTAAAATGCGCCGCATTGCCAAAGAAAGGCAAAGTCGTCTTCTTCTATGATTAAAAAATTATTGAAATGCAAAGAACTAAAGAGTGACGACAAATGTTGAACTAGCAGAGGCATGTGTTAAAAGGAGTGTCATTACTGTGTAGGGGATGAGTATATCAATCCTAACTGTCTAGATTTTAACTTAAAATCTGTGACACTTAAGCAAAAAACGTGACATCCTTAAGTAATGAAACTGAAAATGACTGTCAGAGTGTAAGGTTGCTTAAGCAAGTGGAAAGCAAATGGGTGGTCAAGCTGTACATATTCGTAGGTACATTGGCAATCCCATGATAAAATGAATGATGTTGCACACTTTGTTAAAAAAACAACCCATGCACAATAGCTGCCACATTTTTTTGCAAATCAACACAAATAACTCAGTATTTTCGATCTCGATGGAAGCATGCCTCATGCAATGAAACTGTTTTATTACGACGGTTTAAAAAACCCACCTCGAAGATAAATCGCCGGTAAAAACACTTCAAGGTGCTGATGTCATAAAACATTGTTGAGCTAGCAAATATGCCTGATGAATAAGTATAGTGTAGTATGTAAACTTGGCCAAGTTAATCCCATGAAATATAGGTGTGCAAATCATGCGCTACATGTCTTAGGTAGTAACTAAAACGGCTCTAATACAACGCGTTTTTAATTTTCATGTCGTGCTTATATTTAAAAATAATTAGATTTCATGTTTTATGTAGTCAGCCATCCACGGCCAATAATGTTTATCTGACTCGAACCTTATTACCGTCTCTATTTTGACCTTGACAAACCTAATAAATTTTATGCTTTCAGTATCAAAGCTCTTCACAAGTTTATGCCAGCTACAGTTTTCAGGAGTTATAACTACTCGGTAATTGTCAACATCTTAACAAATGCTAAAGATCGCAATTGGTTGACCCCACTAAAATATCTTTCAATGCCCTCGTAGAAGTAATAATTTTCCTATCTGTTATGGTCGTTGGTAATACTGGAGTGCTCTTGACTGTCCACAATCTTAAGACTACAAGTAATTTGCTTACTATTTACTAGGCCAAGATCTTTCTGTCATATTTCTAGCGGCAGATAATGAACCACACTACACAAACCCATTCTCCACTGCTGATATTTTATTCACCATATCATCTATAATCTGCGCACTTTTTACTGCAGAAGTAAGACATATACTTGCTGCAAATTTTAGGTTGTTATACGACTTATAATAACTGGTCGGCTTGTTATAAGACTCCCCATTGACGTAAGAGAATTCTGCTTCATTGAAACAACTTATTACAATTTGCGAGAGCTCACAGAGTGAATCTATTTACTTTTTGCTTGCTTAGGCTTAGTCTATGCATGATTTTTAAAGTGTCATAAAACAAGTAGTGCCAATTTTTTAGGCTTATCTTAAGTAGTTTTATGATACAATATTTAAGTTAAAATTTGTGGGTACTAGACCATACCATTGTGCTGACAATAATCATCTATTTCTTGAATTACTTAGATTATAGATGCTACTGTTGTATTTGCAATTTTTGGTGTGATTGTATGGTGTTGCATAGTCAAACCTCACCCATTTATCTCTGATGTGACTTTGTTGGCTGTTTACCTTCGCCTTGTGAGACTCCCACGTTTGTGCTGCGGTAAGACGTTTAAATTTTTTTGTTTAAAAAGTAAGCTTCTCTTGTACGATGTCGAGGTTGAGACTAAGGCTTTGATCATACCATCCAGGATTAACCTCTTTGGAAAGCATTCAGTATAGAGCAACGGTTGCCCACTATCAGCAGGACGAATCGTTTCGCCAGCACAACCTTAACTCCATGCAGCATCGACTGGATATTAATGAATTGGAATTGCAGGAGCTGCGTCAATACGTCTATGCAAATCGCAGTTTGGTGCCTCTGGACTGCTTGTCTCACGATTACGGCACAAACAGCGAAACAGTAGATTCTGATCAGTTCTACCGACTTCATAACGATCTTCAAGATCTTCGATGCTGCCCATTAAACGAGGAGCCTGATAAAGAGTCCGGCTCTGGTATGCCTAAATTTTCTGAGATTCCAGTTACACTATCATGAGAATATGCTGTACTATGATTTGGTGGCTTTAGCCGAATTCGGTGAGGACAATTTGGCCTTTAATTTGACTTGTGAAGAAAAAGATGAAGATCGAGTCCAAACCTGGATAGAGAACTGCATCCAAGATACGGCAGGTTTACCTTTTTAGGGAATGATTTAACATCCATGTGCAATTATTCCTGCGTCTTCAAAGTGCAAATACAACCGCACTTTAATTATTTGACTTCCAACCTAGGCTTAAGAATGATTACTTGGATCATAAGAGCTAGATCAATTTGAAGTTATACGCGAAAAACCTAAGAGCTGCATCAAAAAAATCCATGGCTTCCCTGAGAGTTCGATAATAATGCAAAGAAATCAAAACCGATTGCGGACCGACAGATGTAAAATAACATACGCATTTTCTTGTGTATTCGCCTTGTTAGAAACAAAATTTTGGACACGAACTTGCAAATATTATTCCCTGTCATTGCTAATGACAACCACAGTAAGGCAGCAGTACCTCTGCATTAAGGAGCTATAGCTAGCATGTGCTTGTAATAATCTTAACGTACTACATTCGATGGTATCTCTAAAGATGGTGAAATCCTCGAATTATTACATACACGCATATAGAGTTAAGCATTCTGCAGTCTATTTTGAAGTCTTATAAGGATTATTCAACCAACTTGTAATTGTTTCCAGGTTGTCATGGTAGCAGCAATGTCACAAGCTAAACAGGCAAACAATTGGTTCTAGACACGAAAATACACGTGTTGCATTCATGCCCATCACAGATCTGCATTTTTTGCTTTTAGAAGTGCGACTCTCTACCTAGCAACGTCGACAACTAAATGTGACCAGCATTAACGACAAATCACATCCATTTATTTCCCTTACTGTACCGTCACTATGTTTCCCACCAGATCTGTCAACATTTTTGCACTAACATAAAGAATTTAAAACGATTTGCTTTCAAAAACTACAACCGAGGGATTCCCTCAAGTCGCGAAATTTTGGAGAGGTTTAGATGGGCTGTCAGAGTTGTAAAGATATCAGAAATAGTACTTGACTACTCTAATATACTTCACAACACTTTACAACATTGTTAACGGGCATATATCACCCCATGACCGAACGGAAATCAAATAAGCATCTACAGCGCCCGCTTGTAGTGAAAACTAAATATCAAAAAACTCACTACCTTTATTGAAAAAACGACTGCAAATCCAATCAAGGTTTCTTAAACGCAATATTTGCTTGTAAGATTTCCGAAATTTCACTGGAAAGGAGCTGAAATAAATCACTCTGGTCGTGACGATAGATCCACGAGCCATTCGAAGGGTTGTAGTCATATCGTTTAGGGCCACTTTTTGGAGAGGATAGCCAGATCTGCTTATTAGGAGTCTGTTTGTTCAAAACGTACGTCCCATGCCGAGATCCAAATTTGATTGTCAAAACTCCGTCAGAATAGGAAACGTCATATTCTGAACCAAGATCAAAGTTATCCGAAAGATCCTCAAATGCATTAGTTAAATACTCCAAAACGTGTTCGCTTAGTTGCTTGAATTCAGTGCATGATAGGTTCGAATTATTTGAAGTGGTCACAGGAGGCAGCGTTGCGTATTTTATACAAGGAGCTGTGTCAACATACCCGAAGTACCCTTGAGTTAAAAGATAGGAAGTGGGAAACTTTTGACATGTAGATCGGCCAGATCGAAGGAAAAAACGTGCAAGGTTTGTTGCTGATGTGGACATTGGCAAAATAGAAACCCGAAAACAAAAAGCCTCCATCAGCCTCACAATTTCAAATCAGGTCGCAATTTAACGAAAACGTTAAATGAGAAACAAGACTTAGAAAACAATAGTATGAAATTAAAATCACTACCCACTGTGATTAGGGTTTAACTTAGAAGTAGCACATTTATCCACCTTTTTACAACCAGTTTTGAATAAAAAATACCCCTGTGCAGGTATACGAAAATTGCCAAAGAATAGAAGCAATTCAAGATTTGAAATTGTATTTGCATATTAAGACTTTACCTTAACGTGTAGGCAGTTTGCTGGAACAAAGTGTCATAACAGATGTTAGATAACGTATAAATGCGCCAAAGCATTGCCACCGCCTAATATATGGTGATTCAGTTACACGCTGTTTGTTTAGTTCTCGGTTTTGGCAATAAGTCACTTCACGTCCTGACCACTATACCCCTGCCAAGCCAACTGGACCCTGGACTATGCCGGTATCCCCTGGCATTTCTGTAGGTTATATTCGCAGTTTATACCAAAATATTATATTTTTTTACTAGGTAAGTCCAAGGCACGCCAGTAGCAGCAGTTTACCAAAAACCAGATTTTGAAGGACATTTTCCTCTGTTCCGCTGTCAAGTGATAGAATTTGGCCGGGCAGAAGAAGCACGATTTTACAGGTGGCAGAACCGCTAACAACCCCAAGACAGTAGACCTAAAATTGATGTTGAACTTCGGTTTTTATTCAAGTTTCATGTTTTGCAGAATAGCTATGGCTATCCAAAGCGGAAATATCATTCAGCCATCTGGAAAGTCTTCGTTGTGCAAATGCCCACCATACCTATATAAAGGTGGCGATAACACGAATCCACCATAATTCCTATACTTCTCTACTAGCTGAATAGCACTCAATAATATGCATTACATTGAGTTGTTCTTAAGTGCCGGTTTTGGTAAATTGTCACTATGTATTTTGGCCAGTGCACCACGCTAAGTGGACTGGCCTTCGAGCCATACTAGTGGCCCTTATTCCTAGGTCTCTTTAGCTCTCGGTTTTAGAAGGATTACTCCATAGTTTGATTTTTGTGTTTTTTGCAGTGCAAATTTTGCCCTGGACTGTTTAAGTACTCTTACCTAGTCTGTAAAATTTGAGGGAACCCAAAATATTTCAGCGGTATTTAAAACTATAATTAGAAGTGTACACGCTAGTTTTTGCCTAAATCTTTAGTTTACGTAATAGATTTAAAGGTATACAAACAAAAACATGCGCTTTTTGTTATGAATTCTTTATAATATTTTATACGTTAAGCATTTTCTGATTATAGCAGGCAACTATACTTTTTCAATTTTTTGCTTTTGGATTTATAGCAGCTTTTTTTTGAAACTTTTGAATCTCTATCGCATTCGTGGATCATATATTATTTAATTTGTACTGAGGTTTTAAACATTTGCTTTGTCGCGGATTTATCAAAACGTCGTGGTAGAGTTTCTGTGCATAACTTCTTATGGTGTTAAATCATCTTGCTCAAGTGATCGACGATGTCCATTCACTATGGACATAAAGATGTTTTAGAACATTTCGAGACTCCTGAAGGTGCATATAAATTGAAGTCAGTTGTATCGCCTAAGTGTCTCCCCAGTATTCCCCAATCTGGTCGCTTGTCTTCAGTCCGACTATCATTCTGTGATAGCAGAAGTGTGTGCTGCATTAATTCTGGAAGGGATATCTGTATTTACCCCACTTCAGGGTGTCGAGTATGTTTTTTTTCCACTTATTTCTGTTTTTAGATGTTTGATTCCCATGCCCCAGGAAAGCAAACGTTCAAAACATCTGCTCCCGTTTGTCATGATTTCGGTGTTTCATCTTTACTGCTCGTGGGTTTATCCGCGGGTGAGATTCATATGATTGATCCATTCCACAAAGAACCTTGCAAAATCTTCAACGAAGAGGTTGGTTTTGTTAGCATGTGAAAATTTGAAACTTCTCCTAGAAGTACATTGAACATACGGCAGTGACCTGTATTAGATGGGTCCCCTATTCCACGAAACAGTTTTTGGTGGCTCATGCAAGTGGACACATGTACCTCTACAGCGAAGAACTTCCCTGCTGTCCTACTCCTCCTGTCTATCAACTGTTCAAAAGGGGCCCTAGCTATGTTGTATACACTTGCAAGACAAAATCCACCTGCAACCCCCTTTACAATTGGGCCCTCACAAATATCCTCGCTGACTCCGTACAGTCAAAAATTTCCGAAGATTGCGACGTTTCTACTGCTCCCCTCTCATCTATTAATCAGTTCTCATTTTCTACCTGTGGAAAGTATCTGGCTGTTGTCAGTGAGGATGGTTACCTTCGCGTCTTCGACTACCATCAAATGCAGTTATATGTAGGTGAATTTTTTAGCCAGCTTTTTCTTTTTTGGATGTAACAGTTACGGAATTACTGTTTGCTCTTTCAAGGGTTTCATGCGCTCCTATTTTGGCGGTCTCACGTGCGTGGATTGGTCGCCAGACGGCAAGTACGTTGTCGTCGGTGGACAAGATGATCTAATTACCATTTGGTCCTTCAGCGCCCAAGCTGTGATTTGTCGGGGTCAGGGCCATAAGTCGTGGACCAGTGTGGTTCGTTTTGACCCTTTTGCCTACCCTCCTTCTCTCTGCAATGGTACTGCTGTAATGCGAGACCTTGCAACGAGCTTGGATCGACTCTCTTTGAACGGGGGTCCTCACCAATACCATTCCTCTCCATCCACTGATAGTGACTCAGCCTTCCGTACTTATCGGTAAACATATCTGTCCATACGCCAACAGCCACTAAATATTCTCTAATTTTTAGTTTGGGTTCGGTCGGTCAGGACACATTTCTTTGTCTTTGGGAGCTGACAGAGGACGTCATTCGTCAGGGCCTCCGTTTCTCCTCTCATTTCCATCAGTCCACAGGCAACGGGCGTCAAAATTTGGGAGGACTGCCCACCTTTTCTGCTTCCAACTTCACCTCTGCCTGTGCCGATGGCTCAATGGACGGGTTAGAGAAAATCCGCTCTATTCCTCGTAATAGTGGTGGTGGTGGTGGGGTCAAGCGCAAGCCCTTCCTCAGTAGCTTCCGCTCATCGTTACCACTTACTTCGCGGCATTTGGAGCAGAGCGATGCATCTGGCAAGTCCTCTGTCGTCTCGGATAACTGTTGCCACTCCGCCCTCGGTGATAAAGGTCCTGCGGATGGAGTTAACGGAAATAACCTATCTTCCGTTTTGTCTAGGGAGTGAGTACAAATGCTTTTCTTTTCGTGCCACTGGAGAGTTTGTTACCTATGTCATTGTCACTACCTATCCGCGACCCAGATAAAGATCTCGTTATCATCGTGCACTTTGGTCTACTGCTCTTTTATGGAAGTTTCTTTTAAAAATTACGTAATTTTCTGCATATTTTTTCACTGTCTTAGGGGGGAAGGGGAAGGAGGTCAATTTCATCCCGATGTCGAAACACCAACTACTCGTTTTGCTGACCAATCCAGTCATTCTTTTTACCAAGCCAGCGCAGCCCCCTCGCTTTTTGTTTTCCTTACTCCATGAACTGACTATCCTTTCTTGGTGAAAAAAAGGAATGAAAAGAGGAAATCGAGTTCCTCCTGCTGCTTGGCATGCAAATCTTCTCATTCCATAGCTTTTCTCTTCTAATTCCCCAGCTATTATACATTTGCTTTTACCTATTGCACGGTTAGTTTCCCTTAAAATTAGCCTCGAGTCACTTTCCGGTGCATCTGGCGCATGTCTTAAAGGCCTTTTGTTTCAGATCATAGATTTTAAAACACACACACTAGTGGTGTAGCACTTACAGTCGGCTCTGGATATTTCGCCACTCCTTTATTATCTTTCCTTTTGGCAAACATCAACCCAGTCTAAGACTCTTGTTTACTTGGCAAATGTCAGGGGGGAGGCATTTGGAGTACCCCATGCTCTCTCACAATACACTTTAATTAGACTGACATTTCAATTAATTAAGGTGGTTGTTTTGTTTACCCTCCACTGGTTGATTTTGGCAACGTTGGGCATTAGCCTCCCATGCCAGGTAAATGTTATGTGATTTGCTCCTTTGTTTTTGCTTTGTAAAAGCGGCAAAACCAAATTTAATATGCAAATGTATTCTTCTTCATGCGCCTTCTTCCGCACAAACCTGCAGTTGTCCACTTCACGTTCGCAAACTATAAATGGGGTTTTTAATTTCGTATTTGTTGGCGATGATGAAAATGGGGATTAAAAAGGCAGTTCTGTATGCAAACGTAAGTTACTTATGTATCTGCTGATTGCGTGATGAAGCAAATTAGCCACACCCCTCGGCTACTTGACACATTGAATTGCGTCGATGCGCAAATATCGCTATGGTAATGTATTGAACACCAAAAAAAAGGAGGAGGCCATACCATTCGAAATCCCTGGAGAGAGGAAGGATTTTATTTTCTCTTCCCCCGACTTCATTATTTGACGGCGGTACATCTGCCCGGGAGCTTCTCTCCACATAAACAATTCGCTGCAAACGTGGTCGTTATCAATAGTCCGCAAGTGTTCAGCAATCTCTCCATAAACAACGGGCCTTCTCGTCACCAGTGCGATTGCAAAACACCTTAGTTTGACTCTGTTGAGTTTAGTTCTGTGGATTTGTTACTTTTTCTCCTATATTTTGTCTTCCAGTCTCCTGGGAACTCCGATTTGTCCGCGTTTGTCGGACGTGCCGATTTTAGAACCCTTTGCCAAATTCGGCATCACCAGCGACCTGATCACGGACCTGGTCTTTCGAGAAGACAGCATCAATCTCGCCTTTCAACAGGGCGTCATTCTTACCTACACTCGACCTGTACGTTTTTTCTGCCTTTTTAACTTAACCGTTCCCTTTGTTATTGATGGGCTTTCCTCCTACCTTTTCTTTCCTATCTTTCATTTTCCCCCAATTTTCTTTCATCTTTTTATGCCATATGGGCGGTGTAACGGCTCTTCATTCGTCGCACAATTTTGACTCGTTTGAAGTAGTCCTAAATTTGCTAGAGCAGTAGCCAAATGATCAATTTAGCCTTGGGGATTTAGGGTTAAAAGTAAGGAAAAAGTAGTTAATGCTCCTTTGGCAATAAAGTGTTGAGCTGAGTTGAACGCTCTCCACAGTCTGTATGGAGTTTATGCTGGATGCATACCTGTGATGGCGATGATGTTGGTGGCAGCGATTTAAAGTGAGTGTCATAGGCAGGCGGGTAGGCAATCAAAGATTTCATAAATAATGCAATAACATTAACACAGCTATGGCAAAGTGGACCGTTTGAGACAGGCTGAAGCACAAATGTCCACATTTTATTGTTTAGCCAGTTAAGTCTACTGTGCTTGCTGCTATGGGAGACGCAACTTGTTTATTAAGCTATTGAAATACAGTGACTTGAGTGTATTATGCATATTGTCTCACTCGGCGAATCTCTTTCCCTCCCTCCCCCCTCCTACTTACTCTCCCTCTTCGTCTCCCTTTTGCGTAGTCTGGGTTTACTTACAAAGTCACGGCTGGGAAGTGAAAGTATAATAACTGTAGTTTTGTCGGTGAGTGAGGTTGGATCCTGTCAAGTTAATCAGGAGAGGCAAATACTTCAACCCGTACCCTTTTTTTACCCACCTGTTTGCATAACCCGCAAAGTACGGCGTGTGTGTGTACGTGATCACCGCTTGACTTCCGTGACACACGGTGGTACTATTTTGATTGATCTTGACCTAGTGGTAATTGCTAAGTGCGTCCAACGTCTCTCCTGACCAATCATGGAAAGTAGATGCCATCTCTAGGTCCGAGAAGTTGCAGAATGTTGGGTAATTCAACAGGAAAAGAAAGTGGAGCCCTTTTTTTAGGGGCTGCAGACATCCACTCCCCTTTCCCACTAAAAATGCATATTGTTTGCTTCTAAAGGCCACTGAATCAGAAGGCAGATTTGCTTTGTTCAAATTTCATTTTTAGTTGAAATCTCCAATCGAAAAGAGTGTGGATTTATTCTTTATTCCACAGGAAGAACGTCATCACTCCTAGTAAGGTGATGCTGCCAAGTGACGAATGTTTGTTCAGGCTTCCATTCACCTTGTTGGAAAGGTGGGAGAATGGATCTGTTGTGTTGCGGATTTAATTGTCGATGCTTCTCGTCTTGGAGACGTTACGTTAGCAGATCGTTTCACCGAGGTACGGCACTCAAGACGACTCATGGTTCTCCCAGTCCCGAGCCAGTCCACTTTACGCCCGAGAAGGGGGTTGGAATTCATCCACCATGTCTTCACATGCGACAAGGGCATTCAAGGACCTTCAATTTGTTCTTTACTTTTTCAAACAGGTTATAGACAATCGTGGCATTGGGAGAAGGCGGTTTATTGACTTACCAACTGACTCACTTGTGATGAAAAGTGGCTTTTGTATTCTAAAACACCATTGGTTGCCCCCTAACTATCTACTCACCACCCATCCCATACTCCTTCTAAGATCCATAACATTTCACCCCCGGAAGACGATACTTCGTTTGTGCACCTATGTGTGTGTGTGTGGTGGACTGTGGACGGAATGCCTCACTTTGAATCTCCTTCTGAAGGCTAAACAGCAGTCGTGATTGAGATGTCGATACAAATCGGAAGTAGAAAAAAATTTGTCAAGTCTAGGCAGTTTCAGGCCTTGCAAACCACGAGTAGGGGTTTACCACTCCGTTCGGCTCCAATTTTGGAAGCTGTGTATCTGTCTCCTTTTCGAAGACGACGGGGTTTATCCATTTTCCCTTGCTTAAGAGGAAATGGGAGCTCTTATTCTGTTTGCCTAAGTGATAAATGAGTCAGTTTGGACGGACAGACCATTTTCTTGTTTTACAGCAGATGGAGAGCTGCTCAGCAGCAGTAGCTGCCGGTGATTTGAGCATCTTTGACACCTCCCATCTCGTTGATGACAGCGGAGCCGTTGAGGTCGATGACGACGATGTTGACGTCGACGAAGGTGGAGTTGATGTGCATTGTGTTGAGGTAGTGGACGATGTGAACGACGATGTTGAGGTATCACCAGCCCACATACGTGGTTCGTTGTCGAATGCCTCGGCGACGAGTAGTACTATCGCCACACCTACCAACAGCAACCACCACTTACGTCACCACGCCCTCTCTCCTGGTTTGCAGCACCGACTCTCGCGATCTCCGTTCGTGCCTGAGTCTGCTGGTCAGGCGCTGCGGTGATTGGGATGATGATAATACTGATGTCTTTCATTCTCTACCCCTCTTCCCACTCCCGCCTCCCCCTTCCGCCTTTGTCAGTCCGTTTCGGTATCATCTGGTGTACGTGCCGGTGTGCACTTATATCTAGGCCATCTTTGTAAATTCAAGCAAATTATATATATGTAAGTAGAGGATGCCTTCTTGGTGGTGATTGGTTGGAATTGGTCTGCTGTCGACAGGTGGGCTGTCCAATCAGATTAGACCATATTGGCGTAGGTCATTCTGTATCACCCCATCCACTCTGATAGGATTTCAGGATGATGTATTTGATTAGAATCACTGGAGTGTTAGCATAAGTGGGATGGGTGGAATGTTATAGTCTCCAGATGGGCTAAACGTGGAGAATGTAGTTTTGTCGTACGCCAATGCTTCATAAGTGAGGCGGTGGTTAGCTCTAATTAGAAGGCAACTGGAGCAAACTTGCGGCTTTGTATTTGTACTTTGTGATTTGTGTTCGCGTTTGCAGAAAGCAAGCTGGTTGGTGAGGATGTGGCTTGGATATGTCACCTCTGGTGTGATTGGGGCTCTTCGTTGATTGGTGCGTTGTCAATAGAATCAGGTTTTTAATTACTTCTTTATCGTCGCCAGAATGTAGTTTTTTTACTAACTCGATTAGGTCTATGACGAATTGGTTCTTCAAGTTCGAATAAACAGATTTTGATAAAAAAAGTATTCAAGTCATTTCGTCTTATCAGAGATTGTGCACTTATAATTTTTACTAATAAAGTATAAGTAGCAGTGGTCGCCTTATTTATGATTCACACCTGGTCTTGGAAGGCGCGGTCGATTTCTTGCGATTTGTTAGTCTTTTCATGGATTTAATCTTTGCGTTCCTCAGCTGTGTTCACAAGAAAAACCTAAAAACTCGTTTTTTAATCCAACGGTTACTTTTAACCTTCGTTGAGATTGTATCAACCGGGTTTGGGGGGGGGGGGGAGGGAGAGAATCACACGAACTTGCTCAAAAAAACAACGTAACTACATTACTCCGTGTAAAAGTGATGCATTATTGTGATTTACAGCGAATCCAATTTAATTTTCTCCAACTGTTGTACATAATCCTGGCAAAGCTATCAGCCCTTTGAGCGGTTTAAACCCTGTAGTTTTAAATACTTAATTCACGGGTTTAACGCTAAACCTGGCATAGATTCATAACATTCATTCATGACACTGAATACTTTCAGGTGAGGTGAGAGTCCATGAGACGTCTTGCTCTATCTTGACGAAGCCTTGAATGCATCCTACACTCCCCATTTCTTCTGCTCTCTCTTACCTACTCGTCTAGCAAACACTGTCGTAAACTCGTCTCTCCTTTGTTTTATGCTTTAACGGCAATGACCTCCACGCGGAAACAGATACATAAGTAGGATCACTTAAACTTCTCGAACAAAATGACAGCAATAAATCACAACAAGTCAATAAGAAAAACCCAAAAGTTTAGTTATGATCTTCATTTGACCAAAGAGCAATTACGGTAGGTAATATGTATTATTTGATTCAGGCTTCCACTTTAGATGAATTTGCTCTCACCTCTGGCTGATTATTTATTGCCTCTATCGGCATTACATGATATTGTAATCAATGTTGCTGCTAGTGCTAAAATAGTCAAGTCAAAATTATTTATACACATATTATGAAGCGTGAACGAAGATTTAATTCCCATCGTATGCCAATTATCATCATGGGCTACCACTACAATTCGCATTTGTATGTGGCTGTCTGGTTCAAAGGAAAACATATCAATGTTCGCTAAAACCTATTCACTTGTTAGCATGTCACAATTAATGCAATTTGTTAAGTTGCATTGTTCATCTCTTCACGCCTTTTTAAAACCGCTCCATGTACTCATACACTTCGGCAGATAGTGAAGACTTTTAACAATCCACCCGATTGGCTGATAACAGCTTGTGTGTAGTTAATAACGTTGGCAACCAGCAAACCACATACACACCACAGTTAAGATCACCTCGGAATGGAAATATCACGTGGATATAACCCTCTTTTCAAGACAACTGTCAAGGGGCTGGCCAAAGTTAAATTAGAGCCTCGCGAACATTTGTCAATCGAGGAGATACATCGACTCATTGCCTTCAGTGCGTTGAAGTCGAATGATGGCTTTTTGGACTATAAAATGCTCCTCTATGATGACGCGATTAGATTTGAGAAGAATGAAGATGAATCCTCTTTTCCGGAGATTCCTTTTGCTAGCATTCTACATTTGATTGTACTTCCCAACTTTTCTGACGTCTGCTTCATTCAATTTCGACGAAGCACCTATGGAATGTATGTGATACTTCGGTTTAAAAAAGCGAACTATATCTCCAAGGTGGCTAAATATATTTGCACCTGGAGTGATGCGAATGCTAGCGACACAGAAGAAAGTGTAAATTCTTCATCGGAAACGCCTTCTTCAAAAAACAGCAAGGGTTTACAGTCGGATAAGAAGAAAGGTAACCAACCTCCTGTGATAGTACACCGTCTCAACCACGACGCAAATGGTCGAAAGAGTAAGAATCCCCGTCCTAGCCGTGGAAATGTCGCAAAAAATCAGAAAACGGAAGGCACTCAAACCAGTGTCAAGATGTCTACTTCAAATAAAGCTACAGGTGTAGGCCATAGCAAGCTTATTCACACCAAGAATAGCTCTCCTATTGAGGTAAGAGCCGCTACTGCTATCAAGAAAAGGAATCACTCTCAACCAACACCAAAAAAGTTGGAGAAGGCTCTGCCGCATCGAAAAAGAAATTCTTCAGCGTCTTGGTCACGAGACGATGAGACATCTGAAGCCTCAGAATTGAAATTGCACTGGAAACCCGGCAGCTATACCATTATCGAGCCTACACTTAGAGATTGGCCCCCAACAAAGAGCATAAAAAAAAGAAAGGCGCCTAAACCACGAGCTTCCAACCATCCAAAAGGCGTAGAACGCAGGATTGCAAACATAACTTCTGATTCCAGCACATCCGCATTCACCACTTCGAGTACGACTGATTTGGTCGACATGCATGGCAGAGAGGTAGTAACCATTTATCCATCCTATATGGAACCGGGCAGAATGTCCCCCACATCTCGATACAATGAACGTCTACTTCATGCGCTACATAAACCACGCGGCTTATGAGTAACTTCAACACAGTTATCTACTTCTCCCTAGAGGTTTAGATTTGAATTTACATACTTTTTTCTGCTAATTTTCTGCAATCGACTTTGACATTCTGTGTAAAATACTTGCAAATACATCACGATAATGTATGATTGGATTTAAACTTCTTCATCCCTACAATATGTTTAAAATCATCAATAAGTAAGGAATCATCAGTTCTTCGCCTCAATGTCGTAGGTAAGTGACGGCAGATTTTCTCTTACTGCATGTATGAAACAACTTTTGGCGTGCCACCACCCCGGCACGCCAAAATTGCTTACTTCACGCCAAAGGGGTTCTAAATTATGGGTTACTTTTAAGTGAGTATTTAAGCAATGTCTGGTGAATTATCGACATTCGACTGTCTGATTAGAGTTGCGCATAATTTTGCCACATGAAATAGCATGTTAAATTTCAAGTCATGCATTCAAATTGGAGTAAGGAGTTATTTACGAAGGTAGAACAAAATATTAGTTAAAAAGGTGGAGGTGGGTGATATGACTACACCTAGCACATCAGACGGAGTCACCAAGGCTCTTATGCCAGGCCCAGCAGGAGTAAGCATTTGTAAAGTTCAAAATGTAGTAAAATAATATGGAGTGAATAATTTTTAAAATAAAGGGGCTACGTTGTTGCCATCTGTGTGAGCAACTCTTGAAAATGTCAAAATCGGTTCCGTTAATAAAGAGTGAGTTGAATGAAAATTATTTTCCCGGGAGCACAAGTAAGAGCCACAAAATAGGCAACTCTAAGATCAACATAAATGCTTCGATTCAGTGAACCTTAATGTTGACAATATGTAGTTAACTATCTTTTGCATCTGCCACCTTTCTTAATTCATCATTTTGTTTACACGAAGCATTCGGCCGGTCAATGGCTTCGGCGCACTTTTTAATAACTGGGCTTTTCAGTAGGAGGTGGGGGCTTCTTAACCTATACATTTAAAGGAAGTAAATGATCCAAAAAGGAGAAGTCGGTCGATTATGAATACAATAAGTAAAGTTTCGTCTTCAGAATTACTGGTTTGGTATTATTTATGTAGTCAGTATGGTTAATAAACGCCTTCTATGTGTGGATTTTTCAAGATTGCGAATTAGCAGACGGTGGTGAGTGAAATAACTCAGGACATCGAATGCGAAATCACGTGTAAAGTTCTTGAGAGTATCACTAGCCACTTAATGGGGTGGGCCAGCAGGTTGAATTCGACAATTCCGATGGTGACAATGAGGTAGCATCTAGAGTAATTGATTAAATTTCCAGAAAATTGTTCCGAACTATTAAAAAACCAGGTGATTTTGTACAAGATCCGCGCCTTCCCTCCCATCCTATACTAGGGTGTGAATCTTCTCTAGTGGGATAGCATCTCGTGTTTGAAGTTTTGAAAGTTAAGGCCACACTTTTGACTGATTTTCCAGTCTTGGCTATCCTAGATTCCACCTTGGAGAAGTTTTTTCTTTCCCCTTGTACGACGACGCTTTGAATGGAGGTTGCGTTACCAGATGTTCTTTCGCCTCCAGCAAGAAATTTTTATTGTACATGATTCCGTCTACGGTACTCCATGAGGTGGGTGATAGAGACAACTAGTGGTGTTTTCGTTTGCTCATCGTTGCAAGTTGAACAGGGAAATGGAAACAGATTGTGAACGAAAAAGAGTTGGGTGGTCCGGGCCGAGAACATTTCTTTCCTTAACTTCAATCATGTCATCGTAGATTTCGCTGTCAGCAGGGCTCCACCTAGCTACGAAGCCGACATTTGCACGCTGAATGTGAGTGGCGGGTCTGGCATCAACGTACAGTGGTGTAGTAACATTATTTACCGCCAATTACACCATGCTACTTATATTCTAGAGTAGATATAAGGCACTCAAAAAGCAGTCTTTTTAAAGTGTTATATGGAATTTACAAAGCGCATACATTGAATTGTGCTTTTAAGTCTCATACGACGATAAGTTTTGTTTAAGCTGACCGCAAATAGACAGAAGGGTTTGCAAATTTATATCCTTAATAATTTTGAGGAAATACTTTGATCATTGCCCTGAATGAAATACTTCACTGTTATAACACCCTCTTTACCACTATGCTCACGTGAGGGTATCGACCCCCTCCTTTCATCCACTCTTATTCATACAAATCATAACAATTGCTTTAGACAAAGCGAAAAGTGTCTCAGTCCATTCTGCTGGCATTAGCTGTTATTCCAGCTTAATTCAAGTGACTAAGCGCTTGTTACACCGTCTTCATAGTTCCCACATAGCGTATCAATCGGTCTCATCGCAATTGATGTGTGATAATAAACTGTATTTCATTCCACGTCGCCTGTGAAATTGGAATCTGCTTACACAAACTCAGAGGGTGTTAGTCACGATGCCGAAAATGCACAATTTTTTAGCAGGCACTCATGAGCACAAGCATTTAACTCGCAGAGGCAACAATGCGTAGTCAGGTGGACAAAATACTTTTTAGCTGGTAAAATGCCCAGAGGAGTGGGATTTTGACAACCAACTGCCTGATTACGACAGATGCGTTTAATTCTCACTTGTCAACAATGAATGTGGTGCAAGTGCAATAACACCGTGCAAATTACGTAGGGTCGGACAAAACAAGCGTAGGAACAGTATTGCGGTATCCACGAAATTGTACGATTTAGAGGTCAAAGACAACCCTCTTCAGTGCCCAAAATAAGGGAGCAAAAGTTGAGAGGTCTTTTCGTCAGATTTGTTTATAAAAATAAAAGTGAAAATCAAGTTTAAAACTATTTTTTTTGTCAATTTACCAAGATGGTAGAGAGCATTGTGTAGGCCCGCTTCACCCTCCCAAATAGACAACGCCGATTGGCTAAAATATATATTGATCTGTTTTTGAGAATTTTTATTGGCTACACTGCCTGACTCTACCAGCGCCATCAGCAAGCCCGAATGGCCAATTAAAAACAGGAGGTGATTTACATCGAAAACTAGAAACAGACCCTCCTCCAGACCTACAGTTGAGAGCCGTCAGCACTGTTAGAGGTGTCAGAGGAAAAAAATGATGATCACCGCAATTTAGAACCGCTCTCTCTTCTCTGCTTCTGAATTGGTTTCAAGTGTCATAAGTACCTCATACTCACTCAAAAGCTTCTTAAAAAGTTATGAAATATAAGTATTCTCAACTCAGGATATGAGTCAGTCTTTTGACACTTGGAGGATGTTGAAACTTTGATTATTTGCTTCCATCCAGTTGGTAATAAAATATATAATCAGAAAAAATAAATATTAGTAAGTCATTAATTTGTCCTAAAGTAAATTTATACGGCGGAATGAGTGGAATAAAGTACATTCCTGAAATAAAACTATCGTTAAATCCCTTTCGTGAGCCTATAATTCTATCCCAAAAATCACAAACTGGCTTTGCAGAGATAAGGCAAAAAAGGAATGCGAAAAGTGGAACCTTGTAGAGGGGAAATGTAAGATATACATGTGTAGGAGGAAAGCTACAAAATCGTCGTTGTGAGGAGCGGAGGGAGGGAAGAGGGGAGCACAAAAGCAACATCATGACACCTTCTGTAAATTGGTACGTCTACTGCCTACTTGAGATTGAACTGATGGAATTTCTTCTCCAACTCGGGTAGATAGTTAACATTATGTTGGTGAAAATTCGTCCCTTGCTGCATATCACGCTCCAGGTAGAGTGAGTCGACAGAGGAATTTGACTCCTCACCATTAGTGAAGTCCTCATCTTTAGGATGCCTGCCTTGAGTACGGGGTGCATTGAAAGTTTCACCTTCAAACGGTCGAAACGCCTTACCCTCCTCAAAATCCCAACTATCCAAACTCTCCCAGTCGTAATCATTTATTTCTTCAACTTGGTGATCCACATTTCTGAGCCGAGGCTCATGCGGATAAGGGTGTCGGCCAATCTGCACTTTGTCGGCCAGGTCGTATGTAGATTCTGACAAGTCAGACTTAGTTTCAGTGTCACAGTCTCGTCTCGCGATGGTAGCTGCCTTGTAACTCCGTCCAGTTCTACTGTCTAGGATGAATGTTCGCGGTTTAGGACGTTCGGAAGACTTATATTTTCGTGGAGCAATTGCAGATCGTAGACCATGTTTGCGTTTATCGTTGCGATTGCCTGGTCGACTAACAGGCCTTGAGTGAGGTCGATTATCCTCCGTACCCAGTAAGGGTTGACGCTTTCGTCTAATCGAACTCGCCTTTCTTCGACTTGCGCCTCCCTGAGCTTTAATGTATAGTGTCTTATTGCTCTCTCGTAAACTAGGTGATCTAGATCGTGAGGAACTTTGATAGGGGTCAATCGACGACTGTTTACTCTGAAAAAAACGACCACGGCGAGCGTCTTGATTCCCTCTATACCCTTCCCAGCCAATGAAAGAGTTTTGGCGCTGCAAAGAGACGACGGAAGTCGTATTACTGCCTTTGCTAGAGACAGAGGGAGGTGCGCTGTAGTCACGATCTATCCGTTGATTGTCATAGGCGTAGACGTTTAAAGGTTGTCTCTCTTGCATTCTGTAATAATGGAAGTTATGCATCGGAGCCCCATAGTCCTGCTGACCATGCATAAGGTTGGGATTAACATGATCAGCCAGCTCCTTGATCCTCTCCGCCATACCATAGTCAGTAATCTTGAAGAAGTAGTAGCATCCAATTCCACGTTGTCCGCAGAGGATGAAGAGAATATTACGTTTGCTCGAGAGCAGTTCAATTTGTACGATATCATCGAAGAATATTTCAGGCAAATCTGGGCCCCTGCCTGTGACTTTAAGCAGAAGACGGTCACGAAAGACACAGATGCTAACGTCCCGTTGAGATCCCCTCTGGACGGTTATTGTTCGAGCTAGGCGAGCAGCATCAATGCGTGGCGGCGGTCCATGGGAAGCAACAAACTTTCTCTCCAAAAGAACCGCTGAACAGGTGCCCTCGGGAGGATATTTGGGACCAGTATACCCATCACGGGAGTGAAAACGTGGAATATGAGTTACTACAACTGACATTACTCCTGGCAATAGTTAGACAAAAGTGAGATCTTCGTGGTAAATTGACAAAGCGAGAATAATGAGCAGGCGAGTCGAAGGACTACCAATTAAGTGGATGCCTCTTCGAAGGCGTAATTGAATTAAAAATATATTTTTCTGTGATTGGCAGAAGCTTTGTGCAAATGTGTAAAAGAGAGCTTCACGCACCTCTACCATTCCACCTCCTAACGGTGGTAGCGAATCAGGCTATTGTGCTTGTAGGCAGCGAATACCATCACGCGCTTGCCAAGTATAAAGGCAACCAACTCAATGCTTTGCACTTTTTAGTGCCACTTCTTCACCAAAAATCCTGGCACGACCGACCGAATATATGCTCTTGAATGTGTCACCCATAAGCATATGTATCTTAATGAACGTTATAATTTTTTAGAGACCTCCAATTTTGCGAGGACTTATAAGTAGTTAATCGTATACGGTTAGGAGTACTACTTAATTTTTTTCATTAGAATAAGGAGTGAGGTAATTCGACCAAAATTTAATAACAAAACTGTCATTTACTTAAGCTATATTCGATTGTTTGGCATCAAGTTTTCCCCCGGGAGTCGGCGAAATTTTTATTGCCTGCTGATAGAAAGGACGAAAGACTGCATGTATGAATAGAGAGGTCATGTGAAGCAGGAAGAGTGCTGATAGACAAATTGCAAAGCACAAAAGGGTGGGTCCTTTAAAATGTCTAAATTAGCCATATCTTCTATAAAACCCCACCTTGAGGGATTCTTATTTATTGACTTAGTTAAATATAAAATTAACCAATCAGGTGGCGTCCTTATCCCCTATTTTGGCAGATAATGTTTAAGGTCAAATAGAGGTTTCCTTTATAATTTTTTTTACTCCGATGGTCCTAGCTACACTATTATGACATTCGTTCGGAGGAGGGAGGAGGGCAAGCTCGTCTCCCTTCATTTGTTTGCACTCTGAGGTTAGTTCCGCAGGACCGATGACCATCCAAGCGATCTCTTTTGGATGCCGAGGCTCATATGTGTGGATAACAGATAAACTAAACCGAAGAAAAAGAACACAAACTCAGGTAAATAGGATCTATAAACTAGTTTTTTTCACCACAAAAAGTAAGTGGTAGGATGAATGCAAAGCTGTTAAATTAGGCAGCAACTCACCAGTACAAGAGACAATGTTGATTCAGTCTTTTCCACGTCTTGCCTTGGCACAATTACGAGTTAATTTGCTTATTATTTCAAGGCAATCTACTTGTTATAAATGCCCTTATTCTGATACTCGTCTGTCCGAGTACGCAGTGCTAGGAATATGGGGAGAGAGTGAATGGGATCAACAATGCCTGTACTGGTAAGATTCGAGTTGCAGAGTAATGGTTTCTGAAAAAGGACAAGACTTCCTGAAAGGTAAAGTTTAGAAATAATGCTACACATTATCGTGGTTTTTATCCCCCCATTAAATAGATATGCTGTTTTGAATCCACACTGTGACCTCTTAAAACGATTTTGCAACCGTCGCAACTACCGACACATGTTTTGACATTTTGAGACGGCAAAGCACTTTTTTCCATGAGTAATTAAACTTAAAGCTCAGGAAATTGTAGAAGGTGGTGAGCAGATGACCATCAATTATTTGACAACCCTAATCAAGGTAAACCTGCATTTTATCTATAATTGGAAGGCCCAGGGCATATTTAACCTGCCACCACGATGACGAAATTGACAGGGAGTCAAGGTGAATGTCAAAAAGTGGAGGTGATTTCACCACTTGTCAGACTGTCACCATGGCACCGTGATTGGATGACAGGAATTGTGTTATGCTGAGTTGTAATTAGCCAGTGACATGAGTCCCATCCCCAGGTCTTGTCAATGTGCCTTGCTGACTGTGGACTTCCCTCGGGGATTCAATTGGCATTATTTACGTGAGTAAAAATATTCATAATTCAACAACCCTTTGTTCGACATTTTGCAAAAAGAAAATTAGTATTTTATTATGTATTTCTGGCAGACTTTAGCAAAATGTGGAGCATTTAAACTTTTTAAATACCACGCCAAGCAGTGTAGAATGGAAGCATTGATAAACGGTTTCGTTTTAATCATCTTGGATTTTGGAGGGTGAAGAATTAGACAAATTAAATACACGGAGGCACTCATTCAAAAGGGAGTCATGTTCCCGTGCAGGCATGCACAAGAACATCAATTAGTGATAATTGGTGCATGTCAGTAACTTCGTTACTGACACGTCATACGATTTCATGTTTGGGTATACAAATGTGCCAAGGGAATTTCGACTGTTATCTACCCAACAGCATCAGTGGCAACAATTCAAAATTAGAGAAATTGGGAAATATCAAGCAGGTAGGCTTTCCAGTAATCGAGTGACAACAGAGGAAGTGCCATACTTTGCTTACACGTCAACTTTCAATGTGTAATATCTAATGGATTTAAGGGCAGGATGTTAATTAAAATTCAGACTAATTTTTGAAAAGAATTATAACTTTAGCCTTGTAGGATACAATATAAATCAAATTGCTATGGATGCAAAATATCTTGCGTTACAATTATCATCCAATTGGCAATCCCTGCTGCTGACAAGGTAAATCGAAGGAAAAAGTGTCATAGAATGTAACACCACCAGCCTGCGGCTTTTGCACGCTGGTTTAACAGGCAGTTAGGACTTGAAGCACAAATTTTAAAGCAATCCCCAAGGTGAGGTATGTGAAGAAGACGATTTTGCAGTCGTAAATGATTTATCAGCTTTTAGATATAAAATCAACTCGTGCTAAGGCTTGCTACTGTGTTAAGCATTTAAAAGTGCGCCCTTGGTAATAGAGCAATGCAATGATGGATACCTCAAATAGGAGAATGCAAAAACGTCAAAAATAGGACAATCTGATCGTCAAACAGTTTAGGCGATATCACATACTACTTTTAACAAATCAGTAAAAATATGCGTTTCAATTCCGTTTCTGGGTAGTAAACAAATTGCCACCGCCTATTGAAGAAAAAAACACGAGCAATCATTTACCAAGGATGTCAAAAACCTGCAAAAATTGCCACAGCTGGTTTGTTTAGGTAGATTTTTAGAGGCTTCCTTGCTAAAAGGGTCCAATTTTCAAATTACACATTTTCGAGTTGTTACACAGTGCCGATGAAGTAGGCATTGCACACCCTCAATGGCGCCACGTATTAGACAGCTAGATACAAACCAAAGACACCATTACCCGCTTAACTTAGATATTTTGCCTTTCCGATTGACCAAACCAGCGAATTTACAACTCTTCCACAATTTCCAACCAACTGCCGAAACATATCAAAGGGCGAATATGTTAGCCTTCAAGTGACCCGCCAAGGTCAAATTCCATTGTTCTTAAAAGCAGAATAATACACCGTTTAGACAACCAAATATCCGACCCTAGATGGTTCTGCCCCAAGCGGAGTTGGAATATTTTATTGGGGTTGAGAAAAGAACAACATTAAATCAGTGTGATAGGTTTAAATACCTAACGATCAACAGTTGACATTTCTCTCCAGTAATTTGTTTAAATAATTCAGACACTTTAGTCAAAACGTCCATCTCTTCCATGGGCTACTCTTATTGAAAATAGGAACTAAACTGTAAAAAAAATCAAATGAAAACCTTCTCTAAATTGCATTGGATAGCAAACAATTGCAAAATATTGAAAAATTTCGTCAAATCTTTTTTAAAAAGGCAATATAAACTATAGAATAAGGTAAACATCCTTTCAGGAATAGAAAGTGGAATCTTGCATCAAGGCAGAAGGAAAATCGTGTCACTGGTCTCAGTACAGTCGAATAGCTCCAGGCTTGCCCAATTCTTGCAGAAGCTTCTCAATTTTTTTTGATCGAGCTAATTCAACGCTGGGAATGACATTGTTGTAAGAACTGACACTGTCATCCGAGGAAGTTGAGTTGGATCGGTAGTCGTCACTTTCATCCCCTTCATCACTGCTAGAATCCCATAGGTAGAATACATTTGGTTGAGATTTACTGCGTTCAGAATTATGTCGCTTTGAGGTGGGTTCCAAAACAGACGTCTTGAGTCGTGATGACGATTTACGATAGGACACTGGCGTCCTATAAGGTACTTTGTCAACCTTCACGAAGTGCCCATCAGTAGGAGTAGTTGTTATGGAGGTGGATAAACTCTCAGTACTCTCATCGGTCCACGCATCAATTGGCGAATCTCTGATGTGAGATCTATGATACATCTTTCGTGGTCCAATATAGTAGACACTACCGTTACTACTACTCCGACTGAAGTTGTAGGATCTGGCTTGTGACCGTGGTGGATGTGACTGCAAATGACGAGGAGGATCGTATCCTATCCTGCTGGCCATCATTCTGCTGGGAAGTTTCTGGTGACAATGAGAACACACGCTAGATCCATCTTTTACAGACGGCGATCTGCGATATTGTCTCCCTTCGTCATTAATCGTCCGAGATAATGAAGGTCGGCGAGATCGTTGCGATGCTTTCACGTCGCTCATAGTGACTGTTGAACTGCCAGACCTCCTACGTGGCGGTTCCAAAGTGCTTTCAGGTTTACTTTCTTCCGACGCCTTGTTCTGCTGCGTTTCTTTAGGCTTGGACTTCTTTTTCTCCTCCTTATTCTTGTTCTTTTTCTCCTTTGACTTCGACTTTTTGGTGCTTAAAATGCTGGTATTCGCCAGGGTCTGGAACTTTTTTCTCGAATTAGTGTCGTTGAATTTCAAGGCCAAGCAAATGGGGCCCTTTTTATGTGAAAGAGAGAGGGCAATCACATCCGACTCCTCAATGATGTACATATCATTCACCTTCTGAAATTTAAGAGGCTCGAGCTTTTTTGCTCCCTTACTAGTTGATTTGAAGGAAACCTTGGAATTTGTCACTTTAACTTTGTAGGAAGGAGGATCGTTAGCCTCTCGAAGTCCATTTCCAGCTATCTCCTGAAGCGATTTGTCTTTCAGTGGGGTGCCACGACACACACAAGTAGCGGTAGTAACTAACAGCGGTGCCATGGCGCTTTTCGAAACGCCGAACGTGGTGCAGTGACTGACTTCAATAAGGCCACCGTTATTAAGTGGCACTCTGCTCTCGGAATCCAAGTGGAGATTGGTTACGAGCAAATTACGGAAAGACGCTGTGAGTAAGACACTGCGTTCTTGAGCGCGTGCGGAGGTGCGTGTCTCAGCACTCAAGAAATGACGCACACGCCAAGTCGATTGTCAAATTTTATTTATCCTCTTCATCTTCTTCTTCGACGCGTGTCCTTGTAATCCTTTTAGGAAGAAAATTCCGGCAGTATCACTGATTTATTCCGGGTTGTGTATGTCAGCTTCAATAATGGAGGATCAAAACAATTGGATTAATGATGCAATAAACTCTGAGGGCAGTGTCAGTGTTAAGGGAGGCACTATATTTCAGAAGATTGATAGGGTTTTTCCATGGCATTCTTTCAACCGTAAGGAGTAAGAACGTCAAACTTGAAACGCGTCCAATTTTTATAGGTCAAACCTCCACTGACTTATGCAACCGCAAAATAACCACATCAACTGGTGGGAGAAGACGGAAGGGGAAGACGGTCACATACTCAAATGCAACAGAGGTGACATTTAGTGTCCTCTAATCGTCAATTTGTCATGTAAATCAAGCGGCGATTGCGTTGTTAACCAAGTGACCTGACGCCTCGAAGACACTTTTTGGGTAGGATTTGTGCTTGATAATTTCATTGGCTTCAAAAAAAATAACTAAAATTTGCAGAAAAATTGCGCCTTTTATCAGCTCTACTCGTAAGATTTTGGCGAAATCTAGTTAAAATTTGACAATTTTGTAAAGGCATCACTTTCAGCATGGGTACGTTCGAGATCTGAATTTTCCGACCCTTTCTTTTCTAGCATTCACCTCCTTAAGTGAAGGTCAGATTCACAAAAAAGGTAAACTTCCTGTTTCCATGCTCAAGCTTTTCCACTTTGCTGAAGTGTGAATTATTAATCCTAACACAGGCGTGCCTGTGACACTTTAATGTCAGGGCTGCCCAATATCACCCAAAATTCCCAGTTCCGTTGCAATGACCGAAAAGGGACCCCTTTGTAAACATTCTTAAAACTTTTCTCAACGGTGCCAATTTACTTGGAAAAAATTGTCTTAATCTTCAAAATACCTTGAGACAGGTGAAATGGAATAAAATAAACACGGAAGTATGGAAAATTGCAATCACTTTAACTACCTCACAACCCAACGCTTTTGGAGTAATTAACTAAATTATAAAAGCAATCACAGCAGACTTGCCTCTGCAAGGAAAAAAGCTGAGATAAATTTCATGTCATTCATCTCGCCTGCGTCACAAAAATCCGCTTGGCCTTGCATTGGCATTCGCCTATTCACCAAGACCTAGCCGACCAATCAAAATGCTCTCACCACCGATTGGAGGCCTTGTGGGGGGAAGAGATCGCCCCCATCTGGATTGCATTTTTGGTAGGCGCCTCTTTTACCGTTAGCGCTGCATTGCTGTCACATTAATTGACAAGCACTTGTGTAGTGAGATTGGTGAATCGCAAGAGGGAGAGGAGACCTTTCAATTTGCAATGGGTCGTGGCGGCGGCCGTGGTAAGGCCAGTTCCACGGGCACTACTTTTGAAGCTGAGGCTGCCTTTATACCGGTGGATTTGAATACCACACTCATCGAATTCATTCTCTCAGGTCATTTTGAATCGGACTACTTCTCCTACTGCTCCAATCGTCTCAGTGACTACACCTGCCGATATTGGTTTAGTCCGAGCCAACCAGAGGATGAAAAAGCGATCAACGCTTCAGTATTTAGTAGGCTAATCACTAAGTTATTTTATAATTAAATCATCATTTTTTGAGACAATAAAAATTGTAGAAGCACATTGTGCCATGACCCTTTTTAATGTAGGCTGACCATGACCTCTTTGTTCATATCACCAGGGAGATCTGAACTTCGAAGGGCAACGCCAACATCTTATAGACTGACGCAGAAGTTGGGGAGATGCGCGATTCATTTTCCCAAAACCTTAAGCTTTTGGCTTTAAAAATTAGAAGGAGAGATCTTATAACACCTGATGCGGTTAGCCTTGGACACCGTTAGCAACCTCTTAATGACAAAAAAGCTTTTTCATAGCAGTCATCTGGTTCGCAAGGGGACCTAACAAGTAGCGCACACATCCATTAAAATAAATTTTTGCAAGTAATTGCCACGTTATCTTACTTGACACGGGATTCAAAAGCAACCTGATGCCTATTTTTGGGAAAAAGGGCTAACCGCTTGAAATTATTCTCAATTTATGCCTACTCCCCGAGATCTAATCGCCTTTATTTATTCTCAGGCCAGATAGCGCTTTGTTCCCGGAAGTACCATCCAATCAGATCTTGTGTTGAATTTTAGCGGCTTCCGCTCATTCCACTTCTCCATTCTCAATGCTAAATAACTCCTCCACCTCGACAGAAATAAAAGGACCAGTGGAAACCCATTCAGAAATGCTTATACGATTCGCTAATCCGGCAAATATTCCAGCCTTTCTTACTGGAAAAATTGGTAGCCAAGGCTGGACTAAAAGTGCCAACGAAACCACCCTCCTCCTGACCGATTTGGTGCCATTCAATCTCTATCCCAATCAACAGACCTGTTCAATCATCCTTTGTGTAGTCTTCCTCGTCAGCTTCATTCTGAATCTCCTCTCTTGGCATTGTCTTCGACGACTATCCAGCAGTGGAGGCCTTTGCATTGCTAGATTCCTCTTTTATCTCACCTTTCTGGAATCTATTGACCTGTTTATCGAGCTGAATGATGTCCTGATGCGCGCAACACATGGAGTACCAATGCTTACAGTGATAGGATTCCTTGGACGTTGGTCGTGTCAAACTCTAGCGATGGGATACACTTGTCTCAAGCACACGGAAGGTCTCCTCATAACAAGCCTTGCGATTGATTGCCTAATCTCTCTGAAACAATTGAGGCACCATATAGCAGGATTTCGGGCCGAATGGGCCTTCAATGCATTCATCCTCATAATCGCTACTGTGGCAACCACAAGCAGTCAGTTCTTTTGGACTTTTGATCTCTTCCATGTGGATAATCGAATTCCACCGAGTGAATCACTTTTTGGAGGTGGGACTTTTGCAGAACCCACACTTTACATATGTGGATTTTCCGCCTCCTGGGGACTAAGTCATGCCTTCGTCTCCTTCATTTGGCCAACGCTAGATCACCTCATCGGAGATGTGCTTCCATGCATTCTACCTCTAGCTGCAGGAATTGTAATTTTATCGTCTCGAAGGAACACTTTGGAGACAGATAGATGCGATTTGAATGTAGATTGTCCGGGTGATTTGGATAAATTTATGTGGATTTTACCGGTACTTTTCCTCCTGCATGGACTCTCCATCCTTCCAAGAATGCTGTTTTATATGCTGAAATATCTCCTGTTTTCAGGTAGGTGGAAATGTCCTAGACAAATGCTTGGTAAATCCCTACCCTTCTAATCTTGCCACTAGATTAATCTACTTCTCGATGGCAGCGAATGACGTTGGAGATGACTCCCATGGGAATGTACAAAAATGATTGAATAACTCTTATAAATCTGAGATCAGGAGATTTTGATGGTAGATTATCCCCAAGTCAGTCATCCTTGACATTAGACAACGCCTGGACGGCATTTCCTTCCTAAGTGAAAACAGGCAGGCAGTAAAATGGCGATCCGTAAGGCGCGATTTTGGCATTGATAGATGAACGGAACAGTGCCTTCCCATTACACTTAGTTTAGTAATTACACAGGGCCTTTTGAATCTCCTAGCTCATTGGAAAACAGCTAGTGGTACATGGGGATTTTAGGTTACGGCAAAAAAACCTGCGATCGCTTTTTAAAAAGGCCAAAATTTGACTTTACCTTTGTCTGGATTTAAAAGAAAAAAATGTAGCTTCTTGGCCTGATTCAAAAAAGATGAAGTTAGGGATACTTACCCCTTGTTCCAAGTCATCCACCACAAAATTAGGATTTAAACCCCTCCCAGCTCATCCGTTTGGCAATTTTCAAAAATCTTGGAAAAGAAATACGTAAAATCTGCGACACGTAGCGGACTGAAAATCAACCAATCACTTAAAAATTATACATGTATTTTTCTCCGCTTATGTCCATTGCAACGATCGGTGATTTGCAAATGAACCTGTCGAATTGGGTGTTTATTTTGTGAAAAAAGGGAACGAAACATGCGTACACATTACCCTTTTTCCGATTCCAAGATCCAAAGTACCCCTTTTTACCAAGTAATTTGTTTGTAGACGTGCATCTGTGTTGGTAGCAACTTCGGAAAGAAATTTGCAGCATTCAAAAACAAAAAATAGGCTTTTGTAACAAATAAACGTCATAACTTTTACCTAGCGGTTTCCATAACGCCACCTTTTTACACCAGGTTAGGCTGCTTAGCAAATGTAGACGGCAACACGACGACAGCACCTCTGAAATAAAGCTCGTAAATCGACTTATTTTTTTAAAAAAGGTGTTATCTGAGGAAAATAATAGAAATATCTAAGCAAGCAGAACTTTAGGCGCATTATTTGACCTCAATTCACAAGCTTTACCTAATTTCTGCAATGAAATGAAGTAAGACAAAAAAGAAATACCACCATTTCCAAGTGGTGTATGATTTCATGGGAAGAATTTATCCTCGTTTTTCACAAACAAAATAAAACCACAATTTGGTACGTGCAACAAAACCCCAAGTGCAAATTCCTGTCTGGAAAAGAATAACAAAGGAGAAAGAGGAATTCTACCTTTTCTTACCTTTGCCGAATGCCACAACGAAAAAGGGGGAGAGTGGCTTAAAAGTGCGTAACTACTACGAGAATGAAATGGCATAAACGATCTCAAAATCGAAACTAAAGTAGAAGGCACTCGTCTAAAAAAATACCACCATTCCATCTGTGAGGCACTAATAATTGAACTTATCGAATTTCCTGCGGATTTCTTTTGATGCAATAAACGGTAGGATTATTCAGAGAATGAAGGAGGGTATTTACTTCTCCTCCAGAAAGGTATCACAATCGTGTCGGACTCGTATTCCACCGCGAAGATGATCAGCGACTCGGTGATGGCAAAACCGTGACCGCAATCGCCAAGGTCATTTCCTTTCGACAAATTTATCCCAGCCTCCAACCTCATCTTCAGGATGTCGAAACTGCCCTCTGTTTTCTTGTTCCCATCCTCGCGTTGGCTAAAGCAACTTTAGTGATTGCAGGCTTCTCCAAATCGCGACGAATTCTTAGTACTGGTCTTAACCGTATTCTCGTCTTCTGCAACGACCCTATATGCCACGGCCAATCGAGAGTCAAAAGTGGCCAGACTACAAAAATTACCAGCAGTGCTAATCACCTGGAGAGTATTTCCTTTTCCGCGCTTGCCAACAGTCCCATTCCACGGGTTGAACCGAGTAGAAGGCCCGTGTACGTAAATTTGGAGGATGTAGAAGAGTTAGCAGTGTGAAATCTCCTGCCCTTAGGTTTTGATTTGCTTTGATAAAAAAATTATGGAGTTTGATTGCAATGTACCTCTTTATATTCCCTTTCTCTTCACTCTTAAATGCCGTGGGAGGGGCACTACCATATTTTAATTGGTGTCACATGTGTGAGAACTCCATGACTTCGTGACTAGTTATTATTAAAAAATTAATTACTTGCTAGCAAACTTCTGGGATCCCTCAGGTATTGGTAGGATACGACTTTCGGCTTGGTAGTACAAACGATGGGCAGAGGTTGAAAAGTCTGACAAATACTAACCATTAGGTCAAACTTTTAAATTTGTCTTAAATAGGAGAAATATAGCCGATTTACCGGTTTTAAGATTTTGAATTATCACTAAGCTTTTGGCACATGCTGATTGGCTAACATAAAGGAAGTCAAGACAGGAAAAAAAGTCTCCTTTTTAGAGAATTCGAAGGAGAAATTGCAAAATGACACAAAATAACACGTACAACAGTTGGGCGGGCCCCGCTGCAATACGTTCCTGGGAGTATCAAAATGCTGGAAAAAGTAGCCCTAATTCTTTCCATCATCTTGGATATTATGGGAGAAAATAATTAAAATATGGGAAAACCCCCATGGAAGACTAAAAAAGCGTGATTCGAAAGTTTGACAGACTAAAAACTTGACATCATTCGGAACAATAGAAAAATTTACTGTGCAAAAGCTCAATGCACTTTTCCAGTGAAGCGTCCATTGCACAAGACTACCAACAGCTTTTCAAAGAACGAGTTCTATTACCACTTCCCTGCCCATTTAAAACAAACGATACATATGAATAAGCTATTCAGTATCTTTAAAAAAACACGAAACATCCTCATAATTGCCATATTCACAAATGCAGACGCACTGAAAAGAATGCATTTGGGTGAGAAAACACCTAATCTGAAGGAGTTACCACATGCTGAAAGACTGCTTTAACACACTTCGATGCTGCCATCATGGGCACCGCCTCAGCAACAGCTTCAGGGCTAAGGAAGTGGCCCCATGCCTTGATCTGTCCGAGCCCTTTGCTCGCAGACACCATCTCTTCCTGCGCTTTGGTTCGTTGTCCCGATCCGCCGAGTTGAAAGGCTCGCATATCGTCCTCATCACACAAGGGAGACATCTGTTGGGGGCTGGAGACGTCGTCGTTGGAAATACTCTGACAATGACAGTCTAGGAGGTCGTGTGTCCAACAGTAGGAATCACTGGGAGGTGATCGGAAGAGCTCCTTAACAAGTAGAAAAAAACAGATCTTTCGTCCCTTCAATATGCCAGCAATATCGATGTCCCAGAGATGACCAATAAAGTTTCAAAGTAAACACAGACGAGACGCTTGCCCGAGGCGTCTACACACAAACACAATTCATGTGTTTGGCAAGCAGCATAGGACGAATTAATGGATACGGATCTACGTGCATTTATTTTTGGCTCCATTTTGGGCATCGGGACGAAATGTGTTGAGAAGAATGGTACATTAAATATTTAAATAATGACAGCAGACACCGTCAGTACCGCTTTGCATTAAAGTTCATTAGGCTGGCCGCCCTTTAGGCCTAATTCTGATTCGTAGTGGCAAAGAGAGAAAGAAGATTTTGCGCATTCACCAGCTTGGATTTTTATTCCCGCGTACACAATACCAATGGCGTCTATGCATATACTTTACACTTAAGCGACCTCTACCCAACAACTCTTTATTTACGCAGTTTGCGTCATGGTAGCTTGGAATAATACACGTATTTATCATAGAAGGCATTTTGGAGGATTCAAATTTACTCAATGAAGAAATTTTAGCACTAACAATAGTTGACATGCGACCTCGTACTGGAGCATTGAGACGGAAAGAGAGGAGTGCTGATTTGACATAACAAAAAAAGACATCAAAGGGATTTAAGCACTGGTACCACTCCCCCACACCACGGCTAGCTATTTTATGGCCCAGACCTCCAGCGTGGTTCTGCTTTGATGAAGACCCAAACAAATGCTTGATCTTAAAAGATACCAGGGTTATCCATTATCAAACTTATGTACAACTCAACCCACATGCTTATTGCTGAAAGAACTAGTATAATCCTGTTTCAATAGAGAATTGCGTCCAAATTTTAACCCGAAAGATCAAAAGATGTGAATATCCATTCAGCTGATGCCCATACGATCTTTTGCAACATGTAATAGGATATAAAGCGATTGTACGAATTGAAGCCGCAGATTAACGGCTACACGACTGCATTCCTCATCACTAATGCGGTATTTACAGGGAAGCAGCGGTCAACATACCTTCAACTCGCAGAGGCTGAGAGAATTCGACGCGGTTGAGGACAGAGAAGACATAGCAGTAGTGACCAATGAGGACTTGGCAATTTGACGCTGCAAAATGCGCTCCTCCAGACTGCCAGCTGTGATTAGGCGAATCAAGTGGACTCGACGTTTCTGACCTTCGCGCCAGATGCGGGCTAAAGCCTAAAGGTTCAATTTGCGTTATCGCCCGTACTGATTTGTGACATTTAGGCTAAGCTTAGCGTGCAGAGGAAAAGTAAAACTGAAGCGATGCTGAGTAAGAAACTAATATCTCTCCACTGTTGAGACTGTCACCACGATGAGCATAGTCCACTCTGTTAAGGAAGAAAAGTGCCCCTACTTTCTCAACAAGCCTAAAGAGCAAGGTTGAAGCTAAGTGGTTCAGACGGTCTTAAAACTTAGCACCATTAACGTGGCCATTAACACCATAACCATTACTGCTTGATATCATTTGAGTCACTGGCATGAACGCCAAGTTTCATTCAACTAAAAGTGATAATTAATTTCAACTTTTACAACAACTTATAATCAACCTAAAAATTACATTCAAAAAGATGCATTCAATCTATCTAAGACTTAAAACGGGCACAGAAAGTCAACTTTTACCCATTAGGCGGTGAAAAAGACGGCCTAAAGGATTTCAAGTTTTTTAACGGTGAAAAAGGGGAGGTAAATTCCATTGGGGAGTTCACTTGAAGTAAATTGGACAATTTTGAACCGAATGAGGGATCAGAGGGATTAACGATTTCATGAGTCTCATCATCCGCCTTGACGATTAATGCCATATTGGAGCAAACTTCGCAAAAGTGGAAGCTAATTTAGCTAAAACAAAGATGACTTTTGCAGGATATATGTCGGTACAAATTCTTAATCAGATATGCCGCCAAAGCGCCTTTTTTACCAAAAGGCTTAGTTCCAGACGTTCTGACGCCATTAAAACCTTAAGCCAGACTCGAAGTGAAGCTTGAAAGTTAACCGGGTACAACACTTCTATGAACGCCATTAAAGCCATTATGGATTAATGCTACTTTGACCGAACTTCTCAAAATGGGTAGAACCTGTCAGGATACTACTTATGATTTTTAAGTAATGTAAGGGACGGTGACGGAAAATCAAGTCAGGTAATTATAAGCTGAAGTGGAAAAAATTTACCTCACTTAGACGGGCAAAATTCAACAAGGAAGTGAAGGCGAAGGGCTAATTTAGAAAAAAACAAGACATATGAGACGAAAACTATTTGTAGACATAGATAGGAAGCTTACAAGAGGAAATTGATGATATCGTCTTCTAAATGTTAAAAAATTAACGCCCCGGAGGCCTTAAAACGAATGAAGCACAAGGCAATTCTCTTTTTATAATAATCATGCACGTTTGTTGCGTGAAATGTAGGTTGTAGATAACCAGCTACTAGTGTTGTTGCTACTCTTCGGTTTATAAGAAAAAAAGGAAAAGCAAAAAGGAAAGGCTCACACATAAAGAGGGAAGAAAAACTTGAACAAAGATTCACTTTACACCAAAAAGAAGCGAGTAGGACCGGCAAAACACCATCCATTTTAACATTTTCAAACAGTTACTGATTTAATTACGCGGATTATCTTGAGTAACAACTCAACTTGCCGTGAAGGCAAAAGGTGTGAAGAAAACTAATGAAAAGCCCTATTTAAGAGTAGAAAACGGACAAAACTTAGCTAATCAATCCCGGACTGATCATTTAATTCCAAATCACGTTGGGTGAAATTGACAAGAAGAGCAGGAGAGAGAAATGGCAGTGCAAATCGAGGCTGCAAGTAAAAGTATAAGATGCAGTGAAACTGCCTACCTGAGCATCAGTAGCTGGATTCCAGTCAATATCAAAGAGCACCAAAAAGTTGGCACCAATCAGGTTGAGACCAGTTCCACCGGCCTTGGAGCTGAGCAAAAGGACCCCTTAAAAAGTGGGAAGGCAACGATCTTTATAAACTAGCCAATCAAGCAAGAGATTCCCGCACAATAAAAGTACAAATTATCAAGCAAAGGGAACTAACCACAAGGTAATAAATACCAAAAGCAGTTGAAAAACTCACTTTCAACACACGTAGGCGAGTTGAACCGATCTACGATCTCAATCCTGCGCTTCGTGGGTGTCTTTCCGTCGATGCGTAGGCAAGGCGACTTCGTTAAGGTACGACAAATTGGTTCCAGAAGATCCAACGTCTGTAAAAAGCAAAACATTGCAAAGAAACACATCGAAATCTAAGCCTGAATTGAAATCCATCCAAATATCTGAATTTTTACAAAGTCCCGAAATGCTAAATGTTCGGAAGTGGCCTATTACAGGCTCTTAAAGTAGGAAAGACAAATAAGAGCGAAAAAAGGTGAGTCATAAGAATGGCTTGCCTCTAACCTTGAAGCCGACGAATAATGAGTCCAAACTCCAACTTGATGAATCAAGATAAGCTACATCGCATGTTTCAGCAGGGGAAAGGGATGGAGATTTTCGTCTTGATGAGACGTTTAACAATCACACGGTACGGTAAAACTTCCTCTACCTAACTACACTACTTGACTAGACTCAAAAAGACAGCAAAATAAGGGCGTTTCCACTGCAAATGCGGTAAGTCAGTGACAGCCACTTAGATCCGAGTATAGGGGGCGAAAAACTTATATTCAAAAATTCAAATAAGAAAATCGCCAACTTTAACACATAATTAAGGAAATTAGCCACGCTTTTCTATCATTCTTGGAAAGGGAAATGTTTATTTGACCTCCACAAGGCAAATACTTCGACCACGCGATAGTATCCCACACACCGAGAGCTACTTCAGCAATGTGAGCTCTCTGTCAGTAAGCAGAGGGGCACACAATGTCTAGTGAATAATGCAAAGAAGCGAAGAAAAAATGAGGCATATATAACCCTCTCTAGGGACGGAGCCAACAAAAAGTCCTAATGAAACAGAGTACGACCAATTTTCACACAATTAGGGGTAGGGAGTAAAAATACCGCAACAGAAGCCGTTGAATGCTAAAACCACCCGTCGACTTAAAGCACACATGTCTGTCGATAATGCAATGATATGAAAGTTTATCGTTAGACCCTACTTGTGTGAAATTGGAGACGAGAACAAGACGATGGCTGCCACCCAGAGAGGGGGGATCGGGGGGAATTTGGGAAATTGAGACAAGAAGACGCTGCAGAACTGCCAATTTTCCTGACGTGAGGCAAAAAGAGGAGGAACAGCCACTGCGTTCGGTCGGTGGAAGATTGTGTTGTAGAATACCCAGGAGACTGTCTGTCAGATCATCTGGAAAAGACTTAAGAGCGAAACGTATTCTTTCCGGAGACACGGGGCAATAAACGTGATGCGTAACGAGCTAGAATCTATTAAGATGATTGAGTATTTTCAAGGTCAGGGAAATAGAGTGTAAATTCAAGCTATTTTAGCAAGCAAGGTACCATGGAAATGAGAAGCCTTCTCAATCACTGAGTTTTGAGGAAAATGAAAAAAATTCCAAAAACAGAAACACCCAAAGTTGAATCAAAAATGGGAAATGTTACTCTCGCTAGCGAGATTTGATAAAAAACGGCATCTTTATCATACTTCTTCGATATAAGTTGATATTAATCTCTGAGTGGGGATATTTCAACTTCTTAATGTCCCTTTTTTTGCCTTCAAAACTACGCCAAGTCCTTTGACACGACTGATATAATTGAGAACGCATATTTCTAGTGCCGAAAAAAGCAACGCAAAAGAAGGGTTTGATAATCAGAATTCGAGAGCTAAACAATGAAGATTATGAGGAATACCTTGCATAGATCAACTGAAAGGTAGCAGTATGCATGGAAAATACTCAAATGTGATACAATACGATCAGCGAATTTCGATATGCTGATCGTACAGTATCAGTCGATTCCGCACTTACTGACTTTGGGGCGAGTTCAGAGAGCATTTAGCAGTCAAGCAAGCAAAATCTGTCAGTCAGCCAAAAAGTAAAGTTTGGGGTCAAAATTTACAAAAAGATTTCGAAAGTTGCATGAGCCATTTGCACGGTGGATTTGATGTCAGAGGATATTCACATACTGTCGTACAAGGTACATCACGAAGTCTGATTGTAAGACAGAAAATATTTGAAAATTTGAGTACAAAAACTTGAAATTATCAAGGACTAAAATCAAGGGAAGCTCTTACTCATAAACTGAAAAAAAGATAAAACATGACTTTCAGAAAATTATCTGCGGAAGGTCAAGGAACTAAAACGACCAACTTTAAGCCAGTAAAAAGGCGCGCAATAATAGGGCATTATAAGATAGGAATAACACCAAATTTATCAATAAAGTAAGCGACTGGGGGCTAGCGTTTCTAAAAGTTGCACTGAGTCAAACGCGTCACACGTTCCACACCCTTTCCACTCCGTCGTACTTCACTTGGCACCAGAATCGTGGTTCACACGCATACACACACGAAATGGTAAATGAGAATAAATGAGAAAAAAAGACTGATCGACAACCCAGAAACTCTGTTTGTAAAAGAATTGAGAGTATGAAGGGTAGCTAACCGTTGGAACGAACTATAAATCGCCGGATTAAGCACTCCTCCGCATCTCGTGAGACCAAATGGCGAATGCATGTGCGTGCATGTGTGCCTAACACTTTAGCCAAGTCTTTGCTAGTTGGTCGCTCCACTCTGCCACTTCCAATAAGCATTTCTGCTTGCACACGTTCTTCATTCATACCTACGAATCCAATGAATGGAGGAATCACCTTGGAAATGCGGTTAGTTGTTGTTCCTATTATTATTCTTAATAGAGAGGCAGAGTTTAAAGCCGGCTCAACCGAAAAAAATGAGGCGACGATGTGAATTCACTGTTTGAAAGAATTGAGGCATATTTCGAACACCTCTACCATGTGCAGGGAGGGGGAACTATAACAAAGCCTACACAATTACTATAAGCAGTTGTTTAGCTATTCTGGCGAATGGTGGATTAGTCAATAGCGACCATGTCATAATAGTCGATTTCGAGGGAGTCAGAGTGGACAACTGGCAGATGAGATGGGATTAAAACTACGTGCCATTAACAGCAGCACGTGTAAATGAATAAGGTTTTGGCTCCGTTTGCATCTTTACCGCAACAATGGAAGTAAAAAAGGACGCAATTTTAATAACTTTAAAACGGTGTGGCTTGGACTCTACCAAATAGAGCATTTACTAAAATTTATTCAGTAGGTAGAAGATAATGTTTAACTGGCTGCACCACCACTGGTAAAAATAAGAACTAAAGCATTAGCAACAGTATTCTAGGTACTACCTACGCCTCTGATCGCCACAAGCGCTAAAAGTTACATCAATAGTAGCAGGAAGATCAACTCACTTTCTTAGCAGGTAACAATTCATACCTCTTCTTACTGTGTTGATTTAGTGCTTGAAGGAGGAGAGAAGGATGATTGTAGAGCTTTCGAAAGGCCATAATGCAAGCCAGTACATCTACACCACTCTCAAAGCTCGGAAGTTCGGAAGAGTCTTCCTCCACCATATCGATAAAGTTTGTCTCGTCTTCTGCATTGCAATCCAACTGGTTTCGAATCCAATTCAGTAGCACAGCCCCCAGTTCACGCTGAAGTGATGATGCCTCACAGAATACGATTTGCTCAACTAAAAAAGTGCTAATAAATTAAATGAATCGAATAAGTGAAATTAAAGTGACCAACTAAGCTAAACAAAATGAAAGGCTTGATTTTATACTAATCAAAGTAGACGAAAACCACGTCCAAGCATAAGAGCATACCATGACAATGTTGTAAGATCAAGTCCCACATGAGAGGGTTTCGAATTCTTACCTTTACCTGGAAGCCTTCTGGTAATCACATCGGAAGTCCTACGCAACATAAACGTTCTCAGTGCGGTTTTTAATCGTTGTACAGCTTCAACAATTTCCGCCGATTCCATCACCATCTCCACAGGCACCTGCGCGTCAGTTGACGCGATGGCTTTGAACAGCTCTGTGGAGTGCAAAGATTTGCAGAGGGGATTCACGATGCATGTTCGGTACTCCTCTCGACTAGATGCTAGACAACCAGGGGCAACAAACTCAGCGAGGGACCAGAATTCATTGAGGTCATTTTGAATCGGTGTTCCAGTGAGAATGATACGACGACGAGCAGGCAAACGTTTGAGGGCCTAAAAGGCATGAAAAGTGTAGGAAACGAGACAAACTGTTGTAGTTTTTATTTCCAGATTCTTCAGTCGATGTCCCTCATCACAGACAACCAGATCCAAGGACGTCATTTCAGCGACGCGATCAATATGTTGGAGGAGCATTTCATAGGAGAGGATTATTACGGGTGGGGGTTTCATCTGTGAAAAGTACGCTTTCAGCGGATTGTCTTGACTGACACAGTAAGTGGAAATTTTACAATGTCCCACCCATTTGCTGAATTCCTTCTGCCAGTTCTAGAGGAACGATGAGAGGTTGCTTAACTCCCACTTACTGCAACAAGACTACCAGGTGTTACAATGAGGCAACGCCTTATCACGGGTTGCCCACCGTAAGGACCCTGTTTCAGTAGAATAGAGAGTAAACCGATCACTTGAACCGTCTTCCCAAGACCCATTTCATCCCTGAAAATTACTTACAGAAGCGAAGTGCAACTTACGCCAGAATTCCACCATATATATCACTGAATTCGTCGCCAGAATTGCTATTGACAACTTCGCGACGGAAAAACTGCTGATTTTCGATGCTCCGATAACCGAGCACACATTCGTAGAGGAACTTTATTCCCTCTAATTGATATTGATGAAGTTTTGCGGCTAAATAACCACTGAGAAAAACCTCGGAAATTTGAAGTCCTTCGGAATTGTGCTTCCACTAGAAAAACCAAGCGATAAGATGAAGAGGAGGCTTACTACATGACTGCTTGGAGGAGGCGGTAGTTTGAAAGAGTTTTCATCAGGTTTTTGGAGCTGAATAGAGTTACTCCTTCTCTAGAAATGGGAAAGTTGGCACCGCGCATACGTGATTACCTTCTTAAGAGTGTTTCTTACAGGTATACGTGGTTTTTGTGGCAAGCGACCGGCCTCTGATATGTCCGGAGCTTCCGACTCATTCAGAAGAGATATCAGTTGACACTCATAACCACCGACAGGCAATATCATTCCAAGTTCCATAGCACTTAGCACAGCTGCTTTCAAAGTGGTAGATGCTATGCTAAATGGGTGATTAAATACACAGGTAATTAGAGTGGCTTACTCTTTGCCCTCGGTTGAGCAAATTTTGACGTGAGGACCTGAAACGAAGAGAGTACCTAGAGAGGAAGTAACAAATAAGATGTCCGAATTCCGATTACCATCTTCTTCCCACTTCTTGTGCTGCATGGTAAATTAATCTTAGTCAATAGAGCAAATGGAGTACCTTCTTGGTAGAACGCTTTGCGTAGACGATTTCATATCTCCGAACACTGTTATGGACCTCCGATTCGAAACTGGGGGTGGTTGGATGTAAAGCTTGCCGTTGGAGAATAGCTGGTTTGAGCTCATCAATACAAAACAAAGTGGACGATTTGCTCGAGTTTATTTTGATTGGTAAGTCACTCTGTGGAAAGAAAAGTGGCGACAAATATGATTGCTGTCTGTGAACAAAGACAGCACTTTTCAAACTAGCGAGGCTTCGCAAGTCACCATTGTAACACAGTTAGAGAAATACAGAGTTAAAAACAACTGCATATGCAGTCGAGATGTGGTTCATCACAGACCTTAAACTTGAACAATGAAGGCCCTTCCCACTCCTTAGGGTGGTATTGCAAGACGTGAAGAAATATGCACAAAAACAAAGAAGGCTAAAAACCAACGCGAATAGACATGGTTTTGGTAGGCCAATTTAACAGTACTTGAGTTGTGCATACACAAAAACGTGCCTGATTGCGAACACTGGGCGCAGCCGAACGACGCATTCCGCTTTTGCCTAGAGCAGACACGACATCAATTTTCGCGGACTAATCGCAAAATTGAGCCCTCGGTGTTTGCAAACATTCTAAAAAAATGCTTCAAAGCTGCTAATAGCTGACATCATTCATGTAAGTCAAAAATAAATTTCGCGAATTCTCGGTATGCTAGTAAATGTGAAGCAGGCACTTTTTAAGAGGTATTTTAATGTGCTGTCCACATTAATTAGCGTTTGCGTAAAATACTTAAAGAAATGCAAGTAAGCTAGGCTAAAATGATGCGCTCTGCAAATTAATCTGAAGGAATATTGTACATCTTATTACCCACCATTTAATCCTTAATTTCAAACTCATGCTTTCGATAGCAAACCAGATACGTAAGTCATTGATTTACTTTTGTTGGCATTGCATTGCGGAATTCACTGGTTGATCTCAAGCCAACGGCTCTAACTACTTAAAAACATTTGCTTAAATGGATTATCTACATACTCATTCTGAAGAATACGACTTGTCTATAGATTACAGAGATCAGAATTGGCAGACTTGGACGATACTTGAAATCGTAAGGTTTCGCATACTTTATTTTATTGAGAGCCTAAATAATCAGAAAATTTATGCCGACGTACACCGGTTAAATACATTGTAATAGATAACACAATTCATTTGTGTCTGCTATCGTTAATGGCAAATACTTAGCCCAAAATGCGTCTAAATTATCTTAGAAACTGCTTCAAGAAATTACACTACCCTGCTTCCATAAAGAAGGCATAATTAATATTTCTATTCGTAACGTTATGCTGCCTAGTTTGTACTAGAGTAAGTGAAATGTAGGAATAAAAAAATCAGGCGAATGACGTCTTCTAGTGATGAAATGATTAGAAAACTGATCAGGCCGAAATTATGGACCTAGTAACTACTCATAGCATCTTGCCGTCGTAAACAGAAGAAACAATATACCGGCGGCGAAGCCCCAATACCGTATTCTTCATCAGAAATACTACTCATTATCACCCGCTAGAGCAGAATGTAAATGAATTCAGTCGAATACTGTGGCCTCCAGCTCGCCATGGAAGGCCTATACCTCGTGAATCTAAGTGGAGACCCCTTCGGTGACCTGACCAATTCACCAAACAATTGACACCTCAAATCCGGAAATTCTGATCATTTATTGTAAACCAACTTAGCTCACCAGAATTCCGGATCCCACTTTGAAGTGGTCTCCAACCACTGTTTCCCCCACAGTAGCAGACTGCCCCTCGCATGGCAAACCAAACTACCGTGTTGTTGGTGTATCCAAATCGGAAAATTCACATCCCTTCTATTTTCCTGGGAAATGGACTAAAAGCAGCACATTTCCTGCACATATAAGCTAAGTACATCGGTTTTCCGACTCCTTCATCAACAGTGACAAAGTGAAGGGGTATGGATTTGGCGACACCGGGAGTATCAGTTGTAAAACGCGAAACGTCAAATCACGAATTCAGAGAAATGCCTCCAAGATTTTCCGCTAAAGCTTCTTCTTCTTCTAGAGCCTCGGCGGCTATCTGCTCAATCTTCCTCAGCGGCAAATTTACGTCAGCCTTCTTCATTTTGACCTTTTAAAGAAAAGGCGAAAGCAAACTTGAGGTGCAAGTTCGCATAAAATGACAAAATTTAGAAGCTGCAATGCAAACCTACTGAAACAATTGCTTCACCCAGATGCTTTAGGATGTAGGCACTAAATGGAAATGGAGGAATGTTATAATCGTTCTGGAGAGCAAACAGAAAGCAGCTGACATAAAATGAGGAAGGAGAATTGACGATGTAAAGTTATACCTAGCAGACTTTTGGAGCCAAACGATGTAATCATCGAGAAAGAGGTCAACAAAGATATAGTATCCCGGATAGTCAATGAGCATTCTTCGAATCTCCAACAGGATGTAGAGAATCCACGCCTTTGCTAAAAACAGCGAAAAGAACTATAAGGGATACTTCTGTGACTTGCTAAAATGGCCAATTCGAGCTTTCCAAGTCAAGGAAGTAAAGCTCATCCGCCTACTCATTTGTACAGGCAATTAAGATAGAAGAGGAAGGAGGTAAAATGGATAAAATGAGTCATACCATTTTCGTGTTGAAGCAGAGAGGCGACATCGTCTTGAACCTTTCGGCAGAGTTTCCAGTTACGAATCAGCGGGTAGGTAAGAGTACGTTCGTAGAAGGAGCGCAGAAGAGTTGGAAGATTGGGAAACAGCTGAAAGTCAATCAATGAGTGAAGTGTTCAGTTATGAAAAAAATACGGCAGACTAAACGTCGCCGGAGGGCCAAGGAGAGTCCCAACACATTTACAGATTCCCTATTCATTACACTTGGCATCATTGAGGTGTGTCATCACCAAAAGCATAGAAAAAGTGAAGAATGCGCCATTTTAGAACATACGATTATCCATTCCGACAGAGGATGTTAGTATTAGCCAAAAGTTGGCTAATACTAACTTTGGCTGAGATTGAGGCAGGAAACCTTTAAATCGCAATGGACGAACGTAAATTCTACAAATTATGACTAGATTTTTAGCGAATTTAAATCCCAGAGATTATGCAGAACATTTGGATGAATTTGATCGTGCACATTTCTTTTGGCTATTTTTGACAATCACTTAGCATAAGGGATAGAGGTGAAGCACTAAAATATGTGGCTATACGAAATGATCACCGTGAATACCACCGCAATTGGTATTATTCAATAATAAATCCGTCTAACATCTTGGGGTATTAATTACATCAGACAGAAACCTTTCACAGAATACTTGGTATCTTAGAAACCATTAAAACATAAAAAACATTCGAAGTGGCTGAAACTTGCCTCAAGCCAGGATAAAGTGGCCGCAATCTTGGCAATAACCCAACCGGATTCACAGTTCTCATCACCCTCTCTGACACGGTAGTCGTAGGTGTAGGCTAGTAACAGATCCACAAGTCCCAGGTAGACAAAGGTCCTGGTGTCTTCCAACTTCACTTCCTCTGTAGAATCGATGTCTGAAGGTGAAGGTGGCAGGAGAGGCAATGCGTGTGTAGAAAGGACTGTCAAACGATAGCGATACTCGTCGGAAAATTCAGGACCTCCATGCTTATTTTCAACCCAGGGAATCGACTGACGCAATGCGTTTGCGGACACCTCCGTCTCATAGTAGTCAGCTCTGATAAAGAGATAAAGATTTTGATATCTATTAGGATTCATCAACTTGAACCAGCTAGTCATTCGCGTAGAAAAAGTAATGCCAGAAAAGTGTGACAAATGCCACCTATCGACTGCAAATCGATCCGTGAATTATAACTATATTTGTTCAGATTCCGCATTTTACAAAATTGGCTCCTCGGGAATCACAAAATTCGACCATCATCGTGATCAAGTGGAGTTGGGTTCGTGCTGCTTTTCCTTCACGCTTTCATGCGCCTACAATAAAGCTGCATTCAGACTATTATGTTTCTGTATCATATCAATAAACATCTCGGAAGATAAACTTCAATAATATCATAGAACGAAGACATCCTAGTAATTTTGGATGATAGGAGACATAAGAAAGGGCAAGATAAAGTCAAATGAACACATAATGCTATGTTGAGCCAACTTTCACAGTGTCCAGTAATTAGTACAAAAATATGAGATAATGATAATATGTAACGCATACACATAATGCTCTGCTTGAAAGTGATCACGAACAGACTGAAGCTGCAGTTGATGGCGTTTCAGAGGAGGACAAAAGTCGGGGTTCGGCAGGTCGATTGGTAAACAAGTTTCTGGCTAGAAGTAAAAAAGTGGGGAATTTAGAGGTTAAAGTTCTACTTTGTCCACGAAGAGCCCTGACTTTGAAGCTGCAAATCCATAAGGATACTTGACTATTTCCACATTCATGTGATCCTCATCAGTATTGTTGACGGAGTTTATTTCTTCTGGTAGTTCTAAAAACCAATCATAATCAGTCTTTCCTTCAGGCGGGACTGCAGTTGAATCCAAAACTTGAATTCCTGCTTTTGAAGCCGTGTTCTTGGATGCAGGGTTAATTACAAATCTAGAAAGCAGATCTAAGTCTTCAAAATGTTCCCCGGGTGTTGATTTTGTCATTGTGATGAACATGTCCCCAGATTCTAATCGGAACTGTATGTAATCTTCATCTTCCACAACTGATCCTGGAAGTTCAAGGCTTATCAGTTTCGTCATTGAATCACCAAAGCAAGGGCATACCGGAGGTAGTAAGGTGGAGCACCAAAATACACAATGCCATCCTCTATGAGGAATTCTGAATTACTCAAATCAGCCAAAGGAATGTGTAGTTTCAGGATAAGTTCATCTGGTGTTTGGGTTAGAGAAAACAACGGGGTAAGCATTTTTTAAGAGCTAGAGTGTCCAAACCAAAAATTCAAACAAATCAAGCAAGAGATAATCCGTGCTGCCACAATCCAAACGAATTACAGAAGACGATGATGGGCCCTGCCCTATGCCACGAGAGTGAAGCAAAGTGTTCGCTACCCTAACATACACATTTGCGCGACCTTAAATAGGTTGAAGTGGCTACCAAACCCTATGCATGACTTTCCAAGATCTTAAGTAGCCAGCTTTTGCGCACAGAATTACAAAAATATTTTATAAACATTACCAAAATAAGGGAGGGCTAAAATCATATTTGCTTTTTATACTAGCAGTCGTTGGGCGGTATTTACAAAGAGGGTGTACTCTTCATGAAGGATGAGCAACCCAAATATTGTTTCGACCAGCGATGGATCAAAGCAACTCGTTACCTTCAGTAAGATTCAGCAAAAAGTTGTGCGTCAAAATATCCGCTCAGAAGATGAGTATCTGAGTGTGAGTTTTGAACCTTTATGCCTGCAGCGAACGCATTTTTCTCAGCAATTCTAATTTCCATGATCTATTTTACTGACGTTCATGACTTGTGTACCAGCACTTCTTAAAATGTATATTTCTTTGTTGAAAACACACCATGTTGTTTGAAGCACATATTACCCTAGGCTTATACAATTCAGAAAGATATTTTGTGGTATGTTTGTGCCGTTTTTATAGAATTTATGTGATTCGACAGTTTCACAATGTATTTTGACTTTTGTACCTTATCGCCTTACTTTTAGCATATCGGCAGCATCATTCAACGTGACTTTTTTCCTGATTTGGCTGAACTCAAAGGCGAGGCCCCAGCTGATGAAGTTGTTGATGGTTCTGAAACTCCCCCTGGTCCTCCCACTCAGAATCCTCAACGCGGTAATTAAATAGGCCTTATTTGCAGCAGAATGTTTTTCTTTACACAGTTTGATCACCAGCTTTACGTCTTTTTTCAGACGCCACATCAGTAAGGCTGGACACGTACCTTGCCAACAATACTACTGAAGATAACGCCTCATTCATAGAAATTATCGAAGAATCTGAGCGAAAACGGGAGGCCAAGTTGGCTAAATTTTTTCCTTCTAGATCACCTACTTCCTGTTTGTCGGTATGCTAGGATAAACAGTTACTTGTTTTTTTTCAAGCTTGTGGAAAATTAATCTTTCCCTTTGATTCTAGATTACCGCAGGGACATCAGACGCTCCATTAGCTATCGAAGGTTCGTCCCACTCCGAAATCCAAATCACTTCTCAGTCCAAGAATGAGCAATCAGCAAAACATGAGCCTCCTCCCAGTGTGGAAAGCATAACCAGTCACAACACCGTCCACTTTGTCCCCGACGGCGCCCCGTTAACCACGCAGGAACTTACTGAGCACTTTGATCGTGAGCGACGCATCTGCCCTGCCAATAGCCGCTTCAAGCGTCCTATGGCGCCGGTAATGGACAAACGCAAATTGGTCGGAATGGGGGGCCAACTCAAGGCCGTAAGTATCCGCTTTCCTCCTTATTAGCCAATGCAAACTTAAGCATTTTGTAGTAAATTGTGACGTTCTTAGATCTCTCGGCTCTAAGTCTAATTTTACATCTAACCAAATCGTGGGTCGTGTTCAAACATATCCAACTGTCTTAACGTATTCGTTGCTCCAATTTCGATGGGAATTCTTTCATTGCAACACGAATATTTAATCCCTTTAATGCAAAACAATCAGTGTTAGGTAGTTGCTTCCACAGCAGAACATCCTCTACCGCTTTTAGTGCCTCAAATTCATGCTCTCTGTATTGCCAGCGCCATGGTTTGGCGTTATCGGCTACTATTAAATGATACAAAACATCTGCTTCCTATAATTGGCCCTGGTAGACAACACAATTGTAACATTTGAAGTAATATTTCCTTTATTTATAATGGCCGTGATGAAGCTTTTATGCGTGAATTTTACCCGAAAAACCATCTTCCCATAAACGGTACAGCTTTGGTATTCCACTTTGAAATTCTGAAAAGACATTTTAAGTGTTAACGTTATTACTCTTCCGATTAGCTGTTTTTTCGGCGACATTTTAAAATTACAGATACTTGCCGTTGCCTGATGAAAGCTCCTCATTCCCTCCTCTCCGTATTTTGAGACTAGTATTCCCGTTTTTCATATGGGTGTTGTTTCAGTTTTGTATAATGCATACTCCTTATGTGGTAATTTGAAAATGGACTTTTCAAGTTTCTTCACTTTAATGTTATTCAAATCAGTCTTTGAGTGTATGGCATTATTGTAGGCTATTTTGCATGGTGGAATTTCCGACTTGTGGGTTCTCTTACGTTCAGCTACAAGTTGCCGCGTTCATTTACTGATTTTCGGTGTCCTCATACCCAGTTAGCACTTTTTTTATTGCCCAAAAGTCAGGGTGTACTTGTGACGCCGGATCGTTTGGTTGCTGCATTATAGGGTCATTAAACGTGATTTCACACCGTTAAACTATGCGTATTCCAATACATTTGTGTTTCACTGTTCTTGTATAATTCGTTTTTCCTTTTGTGCCCCAATCTGTGCTCCTTTGTTGATGTTGCTATGGTTGTTTTTTTGAAATGCTTAACTAATTTATGATTCCATAAATCATCAAGTGTGAAATTACCTTATCAACCAGTCGAGAGTATTAGCCTTACCATCCAAATGGTCAAAATTATCGCCTCCTTTTTGGACCTTGTAGGGCCGCTTTGGTATCGACGGGAAAGAAGTTGTGGGCACTGAGAGTCTACTATCAACACCACAAGTTGGTGGCTACAAATTCATGGATACCTCAGCTTCACCCATCCTCTCAGCTTTTGGCGGTGCAGGCAGCACACCCCTCATAACCTGGGGTGAGGTAGACTCCACGCCCTATCGTTTGGATGAGGAGACGGGGCACACACCTCTCGTCTCTTCTTTTCGTCTTCCTTCGCCTTCGAAACGCGAGGCTCTCGCGCACCAATTAGCTGACAAAGCGGGTCGGCAGCGAGCGAAAGGTCGTGCAGAAGCCATGAAATTGGCCAAGAGTGGTCTCCTCCTCAGTCCTTACGCTGCGAAAATGATGCTTTCGCCGGCAGCGAAGCGTCTGCTATCCACTACTGCAGGCAGTAGCAGTGGTGGTAAATTGCCTTTTGGTGGATGTCCGAATTCGAGTGTTCGAGCAACCCCACTAGGCTCAACACCGCGTCGATTGCCCTCGGATATCGGAGTAATTCGGCGACCACCGACGTCGTCTGTAAGCAAGCCGTCTACTCCGAGACGGGATTGTGATGAAGGAGAAAGGGGGTTGGAGAATGGAGTGGATTTGACAAAGGATTTGCTTAACCTCTCTGGATCGAAAAGTGCCACCTCACCAACTAGTGAGAGGTGACTTTGTGATCGACATGTCGCTTTACCGCTTCTCCTTTTGTACAGTTACTACTAGTCCTCTCCTTCCAGCTCTTTTGAACAGAGCGCATTCACACCCAAATCTCGGTTTTTTTGCCACCTGTCTCATAAAAGTGCACATAGATATCGCGTGCCATCTTCCATTAGATAAACGGTGATAGGATTGGGGAAGAGACAGCATAACTTGTCCCTTTTTAATATATTATCATGGTTATACACCATCTTACCATGTTTGGCTTGATTCGAAGTTGCTAGTAGACTAGGGCTATGCTGCTTTAAATTTTTTCTTGGTCGTGTGAACCTACAAATAACAGCCTGTAAATATTCATTGGCATTCATTTCCCGAGCAAGGAGCCCTCCTAAATCTGCAGGCTTTGGATGGCGTTAACTCAGATCCATGATCGGGCAGGTAGCTCTAATATACGCAAAAGGTCTAGAGGGATTTCTAACATGGGTGGTGAGAAGCAATAGAGATCGCACACCAGAGATCGTGGGACCGGTCCTATAGTTGAATGCTTTTCCATCTTCAATAGCATTCTACGTGACTGGTTAAGCCTGGTTTCAACTAGTCCAATTATAGATTTGATGACCTAGATTGGAAACCGCCTCTGCGTTTTGATGACGAATGTTTGTTTGAACTACCCAAGTTCTGTACACCCCGTCTTGCCTACAGCCTCTCAGCCCTTTCATGGTTTAGTGCGAAATTCTCCACGCCGTAGGGTACGAAGCGCTGCCTCGGCTGCAGCAGGATGTGAATTCACTACAGTGTCGCTCATCCTTATTTTCACGGCTGATTACCAAACTTCAATGTCACAGAAGAAAGGGACCTGTGAGGAGTGGCTGTCTGTTGAGAAAGAGGTTAATGAAACCGCGTAGACTTTTGGCACTCCCTCTAAACTCGCGTTCTGTGATAGAGGAATTAACAACCGAACCAGCGGGACATTTGATCATGTGATACACTTCTTGTGGACTCAGAGGTGACAAAGCAGGGCGATGCGAGGCGTCAACTCTATGGAGCAACCAAAGCTTGTGCCTTTTATTAAATAATCTGACTTTGGGGCGAACTTTCCCACGACCTGGGACTGAAAAGTGCACTCCCTAAAGAACAGCGTTTAGTCTTGGGCACCACGAGGCTGGAGCAGCCTCTTTAGCCCTCGTGGTTCACGAAGAATGGAAAATTGAAATACAAAGAACCACAGTTTCTAAGCGGTTTTCAAAGCAATGACTACGTTGTGATGGTAGAAGCCTAAGAATGACCAAGGAAATATCTAGGAGCAAGGCTCAAAAGGAGGGGTCTCTGTAACAGAGGTATGTCCAATCCACGCAAACTGGGTGGCCTTCCGGACGAAAGCGTTTGGCTACTTTGGCTACGCAATTGACTCTGTGTCATCTTCGTTCTCCCACACAGTGGAGGACTTGTCAGAGGATTTAACCGAGCTTACCTTTCACTGATCATGAAACCATTGCACCATAACTCATGTGACGGTGATAAAACAAACTACGGACACTTCTGGGGCGTAATTTTAGGGTAACAGCGGCCAGTATTTAAAAAGCTACGGCCACATCGGCTAGGCGACCTGTTTGAAAAGCCCTCAATCGCAGTGTGTTGAGCGACGGTGAAATCGTCAATGTGGGCAAGGTAGAAACGATTCTAGTACTTAGGGCTATACCTTCACTTGCCTGTTCATCTCATTGATGGTCAAAGAACGACTCTGCCTGGGTAATACCTGATACACGACTGTTTAGGGCGCACCAAAGTCGTCAATGCCGAAAAAGTACGGATCCCAACGTACGTGATCAATCACAACAAAGAAGGCATCCTCAGTAGGTAGCATCAATCCCGATAAACACTATACAGCAATTCCCTCAATGCCTTGAAAAGTAATCGTTGCGAAAACTATTAATGCTAGTGGAACAACAAGCACATTGGGTGTTAAGTCCCATCAGGGCCGAAAGACAGACAGGCTTATTTGACAACACCATTTACTGGGAAGCAACAAATCTTTATTTGGCGGGGAATATTGGCGAAAGCCAGTATTGCCCGCCTTTCTGCTGATCTTGATAGAGCCGCGGTGTGAGAGCCACCCAACTCAAAGAGTCAATCAGCACCTACATTAGTTTAAAGCCTGACATAGGACAAGCTTGATTTCACCATCCTAACAGCATTCCTTCACTCCGAGATTCAAGGGTAAAGTCAATTCTCCTTCAACTTGCAAAATTCGCATCGTGTTTAGATAAAACATGTTCGCAGAGGAGTGGATGTGACAAGGAGCGCACCACTCCGCAGGTTGAGAAAATCATCTCTCTGACAAACAGTAAAATTATCCTCAAAAATCACAGTAGCTGGAGGGAAATGCTAGAAAACAAACGATATTGCACATGGAGTAGTATAGGCGAAATTCACCCTTAACCCGTATACGTTGGTAGCTTCTTCTTGCGCGGTTTTTTTAGATGACTACGTGGAGCAAAGTCACCGGCATCGGTGATGGTGATGTCGAAGAACCAGGCGCAGGTAAAGACGAGTACGAAAGTGGTGACTGTGAGACAGAAGAAGAATATGTAGAAGCCTTCTTCTGTGAAAACGTCCTCAAAGGCGGGAATGTAGGCGGAGGCGCGGCGAATTATTTCCTCCGAAACCTCGATTTGACGCTTCTTTGACATGATTCAGCGTAAGAGGGACGGATGTGGATACGCGTGGATTGAAACCTTGAAAATATGCAAATTCACTCAGAGTGAGCAAATATTACAAATTCTATGACAAATTAATGCAGCATATAGCACACAAGAGTCAGAATCTGGAGAAAAAAAGACGGTAAAAGGAAAGACTTAAGTACCAGTGATAATAAGCGACGTTGCTCTCAAGACGCATTATTCAAGGAGTGTTTTAGCTAAAGGGATCAAAAAAGTTATGGATGTCACAATAAGTTACTTAAAGTGCACACAAAGGTGGAGTTCAAGAGAACTAAGGCACGCCCTAGACACACCAAAGTGGGTGCTGTCATGGTTGGTTGGCCAATAAAAACAGGTAAATATTGGTCGAATTCTGCATAGCAAAATGGATAGTTCAACGCCTCAAATCAAGAGCGGGAAGTTTTTAGGAATTTTAAATACAAAGATTACTAAATTTTTGACTTCTTAAACAACGCGTATATCTTGGGATGTAACAAGTGCATTATTATGGTTGATCAATGTGGCTACGTATTACTTAACTTTTCATAGAGTCATAAAATCGCATTTTTCGCAACATGCAGGTAAACTTATTGCGATCATTAATGGCATCAATAAAGTCCATTTCTATCCGGTGCTCCAGCGTTGCTGGTTCAACGATACTGCAACTTCAAATCAAGCTTTAAGACTTTATGATTTCGTTCTTTCTTACCTTATTCACGATTTTAAATGCCTTTAGACGACCTTGTAGCATACCTCTACGTTGACAGTGTAGGTTTAACCAATTGGGTTCTTCTGGGTTTGCCGATCTGGGTTCGGTGTCTCCGTTACGTGAATGCGGGTAATTTATTTCTGCGTAGCTTAGAACGTTAACTCGTGATTTTCCCTAAACAAACAAGGCTAATAACCTCCATACTGTCATTAGAACTGTCAAGCGATTTCTATGGCAGCTAAAGCATTGCACGTCAAATGCCGCAATACCTACTATCCTGGTGAGACGGCAGTTCCTAGGTTTCATGTGCCTGATGCCAAAGTCCCATGGGATGTCCCTTTTGACTCCTATGATCCCATTAACTACACGTCACCGTCAGTCCTGAGGGCCTCATGGGCCGACAAATGCATAAAGTAAGTCAAGTTGAGAATGACAAATTATCTACCAAAAAATCACTTGAATTTCATATTTTATCTCGTACTGCCTACCCGTATTGACATTTTCGATAACCGTGGTGTGATGTTTCACTTCCAACAATCCAATCATAAGGTTCGTATTGTAGAACTTTCAAAAGTAAACAATTTGACGTTTTTAAAATGCAAGTCGTACATCTAGGACCTCACTGTTTTTCGTCCACTTTTCATCAAATATACTTCTTTTCCATTGTTCTGCAAGGGCAGCTCTTTACGTAATCGGTTTTAAGCTCTAATTTTGACTTTTTTACTAAGCCGATGCCGCCATTCATTTAATTCCGCGTATAACTTCTTCAACCAACATAAAATTCTTGAATTGGACGTTAGCTGCCATGTTTTGCGAACCTGATTTTACTTAACCTGGCGCAAACATCTGCTTGTGTTCAAAGTACCTGGTCATAATTGTTTTAACTATCTTTTGCTTTGATCGCCAATTGGTTATCAGACAGTATTCTTTGCGATTGCTTGTGTAAAAGTAGTCAGTGGTGATTGTTATCTTTCCTATTGGTTTTATCATTTTCAATTGAAGGCTTCCCTTGTCCGAAATAAATTTCAATCAGTTGGACGGCAACGTGGATCGAAGAAGCTACGAAGGTATCTACAAGCTGGACTCTAACGGTTGCCCTCTGAATCCGCATGGTCGGACCGGTGTGGCTGGTCGTGGTCTCCTGGGACGGTGGGGTCCAAATCACGCCGCTGATCCCATTGTTACAAGGTAAGAGCTAACTTTCTTTTCTGAAAATCCATCTGTTTGTGCCACTGCACCCCCAATTTTATCACAATTTCAGGTGGAAAGTTGACGATAAGGGGGCCAAGGTTGTCGAGCCTCAAAGTGGGAAACCGATTCTGCAATTTGTTGCTATAAGACGGAAGGATAATGGCGAGTGGGCTTTGCCGGGTGTAAGGGTTTTTTAATTGTATAAACTATCGAATTTAGAATGCCTAGGCTCGATTCTTGTTTAACAGTTTTAGTCGTCTTTTTTATTACGTGAATTTGATGAACTATTGGCTTGCTAATTCACTTTATTACCATATGTTTAGATGCTTTTTTAAGGGTATGGTTGATCCAGGAGAGGAAGTCTCCGCTACTCTGAAGCGTGAGTTTTCTGAAGAAGCCATGGGACTACTGGATGCCTCAAAGAGTGGCAGGGAGAAGCTTCGCTCTAAAGTGAATAAAGCCTTTACGAAGGTCAGAAGTAGGTCCTCCGTATGCATACCTGTAATGTTTCTTTTTGGTTTTGAATGTAAATATGGTAGTTCTTTGCTTACTCTTAGATCTATCGAGGTTATGTTGATGACCCAAGGAACACAGACAATGCGTGGATGGAAACTGTCGCTGTGAACTTTCATGACAACAGTGGAACCGGCCTTGCCTTGTTCAAACTGTCAGCAGGTTAGAAATTTGCCCTTTTTGGTGTGAATCGCGAGATTGTTTAGTTTCTGTTAATTAAATGTATTATGAAGTGTATTTCACCCAACTGGTCGCTTTGCTATCATTGAATGAAATGACTGGGTCGTGCAGAATTTGATGCTTTGATGGGCAGATTACGATTTTCTACTGCAAATAGGTCAATTCAGCTCGCGAATGAGTGTTGCTTTTCTCCTGAAAAAGGGCTTTCTTTTCTACTTCTTCAAGGTGATGATGCAGCTGCAGTGCGGTGGGTGGATGCAGATCCAAATCAAGACCTCTTCGCCAGTCATCGCCATTTCCTTGCGCTAACAGTTAAATTGCACGACGCTTTTTGGCCCGTTCGAGAAGATACAGATTGATATTTTCCGAGGGGACTGCTTTTTCTTTGATACTATTGTGGTTTCGGCCTGTCAATATAACTTCTTGTTTTCATCGGCGCCATTAAAGGTGTCAGCACTTGTCAAATAAATTAGATTGTTGCAATCATGTCGCTGTTAGAAATGGGTTTTTTTCTGGGGAGATCCGTCGTAGACACAGATCTGGTGAGTCGCAACCGAAATGTACCGTAAATTTTAGATAAGGCCGTTCGATGTGACGGTGAGACCTTGCGCCGAGACTTTCGAATGAGTTTCCTTCTTCTCTTTATCGTACATATACCTGGCCAGCAGAGGCGAGCAGACTGCTGTATGCTGGGAGTCGACTGACATTGGTGACGAAAGCGCACTAGGTCTGTTGGAGATGGGATGCATAAACGTGGGTTGTAGTGCAACTGTATTTGGCGGTTTATTCAAAAAAGCACTCATTTACGGAGGCGTAATATCTATCAAAAAGAAACGGTCACAATGAAAGAAGAGTAAACGGTTCTGTTGTGTGTAAGTTTTGGGGTAAGAATTATTTTAGGATGGGATTCCGGTGAGAAATACCGATTCCATTATTATGGCTTTCGAAAAAATGGATTCTTGCAAGTAAAATTAGTTACAATTTTTCTTAGCAAGTGCCGTGACTCGACGATTTGTTTAACGGTGTTTTTAAGCTACCTAGTTATTTGGATGCCTGTAAGCTGTATTCCTACTCTAGAACATAGCCTTTGGACCGTGTTTGTTTTCTTTCAGCCTTTCTATGCGCCACAAATACATAGTTCTCACCAGCTATTTTGGCTTCTTACGACTTCAGTGACGACTCCAGACGCTGCATTGGTGGCGGTGGTATGCAAAACCGATCCAGCAGATCGGCCGTCCTCGTATCCATGGTTGAATACAGTTGGAAGTAGGGCATCCACAGCAGGCAGGTGAATCTGCGGAGGCTCCAGACCGAATGGCTAAAAGTGGCGCTTTCGTCTGATTACTGTCAAAATCACGTATCCTGCAGGGATGCTATAAATAAGTGAAGCAAAACCATCCATGAACCATCCAAAAGTTTACTATGGAGGTGTTAACCACGTGAACACCCAGTGCCTCCTCTAGGTCTCTACTGGTGCCATGGAAACTAGATAGCTGTGTGGACAACGCGGAACTAAGAAAACTGTGGCGAGGAGTAGGTGATCAGCATTAGCCTCATGAAACTATTTTAAGTCTTTTCCTTATCTTAGTGACAAACATCAGGCTGATATCCTCGAGACAAGGTGCCATTATTCTAGAGCCTTTTTAGCCTTGAGGCTCTTAAAGTGTCCCTCTCCTTCTCCAAAGTGATTCACAAAGTATAGAAATCCTCAAGATACATCAGTAACGTTGGGGACAAATTACTTTTCATTGTTTTGATCAGAGATCACAGAAGACATCTGTGTGGTAAATTAATGTTTTGCTCAAGTTTACATTAATACATAGGGCATTTTAATATCTGCAGGTTGCGATTTCGCTTCACGATGTGGCTTTCTAGATATTCTAATGGTCCTCCAGCGCTTTCATATGTTTTGAGTAGACTTTCTTTCCTTGACCCTTTGGTGTAGCGTCCCGAGACTCTCTGAAGACGAAAGAAGACACAATACTTGCGTAGAATATATATTCGGCGCAAAGAAGGCGCCTGGGCTATTGGCCTGGCCCAAAAGGCCAGCCCACTCAGCGAGGTAAAAGGGGGCTAATCCAAAGTACAAAAAGTGGCGCCTCACCAATACCGAGGGATAAACCACTATCGTATTACATTAGCTTAGTATGGCTTTGGAGATAACTCGAAGCGCCATTGCTACAGCACTGAACATTAATGAACTGCGAAGGACCCAAAACTATAATATCCACATCAGCTTCATATTGGTGCGGGTTATGAGTTTTCATTTTTTCTGAGTTAAAAACAGATTTTCATGGCTCCGTAATGCAGCATTTTGCGGCAAATGTCTCATCACTTCCCTTACAATATAATTTTCCCAATTTTATGTATGCTCACCTGGAATTGGACAGCTACGATAAAACAGCTACTTCTTTGGAAAATTCAATAAATTGTATAGCGCTTGATTATTGTGTCATAATTAAGAAATTTCGTGCATTACAATGAACCACATTTCCACAAAGAATATTCTACTTACTAATTATTGACTTTGTTTCTTTGCTCCTTTGACCTTAACTGTTTATTCATTACCTTTAAATATCAATTTCTGTTCTTCTGCCAATTTCACTCTCTACTTATAATGGCTTCAAACACTAATGATCATTATTTACCTGTATTTTGTTTGTTTTGACGATGCAGTAAAACCAGACTCTTTTCGGCCATTTACAGAATTTCCTCCCAGATGTTTGAAGCATATACATTATTGGCCTAAACCTAGATGAATAATTGAGTAGAATGATGGGTATTGGCACCTTTACAAAAAGCAAGTATTTTCTTATCAAGTGGGTTTTTTTCAACTAGTTTACTCTAAGACTGACCAACTTTTGCCTTTTAATTGACTGTCAGCAAATTCCTTCAAAACTTCTTTCCTTTTTATTTCATAAAGCGCTTTGTTGCTACAGATATTTCTTTCGTTATCATAGAAACAAGGGCACTTTAACAAAAAAAGATCATTTGCAAATTGCTTAAGTAAGAAGTGTTAGATAATAAATCAGCCCCCAAAGAAACATTTACCGGTATTTGCCGCCATAAAGGCATCATTGCTGAACACATCAAAATGCGTCTTGCTTTAATCCTTAAAGGCGGTAAGTTGATTCACGGAGCGAAAGAACTTTACAATGATCATTCCAACTGCAAGGTGTTGTTGCGTCAATTGGAAACATTCGCAGACAGAATAATAACGCTGAATTACTGGCACCTTATCCGCAATTACTATTTACTTTTGTAAGAGTAGCAACAAATTCTGGCTCTCGCCTGTAGTTAACTTCTAAGGTGAATAATGCATTTTAAGGATATCCATCCCACAATGAGGTGCGGTTCATTTTATAAAGTGAACCAACTTCTCGTTGCTCCCGTTTGAAGACCCTTTAAATTATTTCTCAAAAAAATGTATGAAGAAGCGTGGTTGAAAATCAGCTGAGGGTTTTATTGTATCTTCAGCCAGCATCCTGGGAGACAACATTTGTCGTCCTACGGATTTTGTCTTCACATATCTGCAAATAATTTTAATGAGTTCAAGAAGTCGTCTATGAAAAATAATAAGTCAGTCTCTTTATAGGTTCGTCGAAAAACTTCCAGGTTGGCAAGTTGTGCCGACAAAGTTATTGATAAATTAGTGTCTGCTTTTGATTCTGTAAAAGGGTAGCACTCTGTCCTGCCTTCCTTCCAACTTCCCCATCCATATTCTCCCTTTCCAAATCACCCTTGCAAACCACAGTATTGCATTATCAGTCGCAATCACCAAGCTGTCGATTATGCCTTCCGCCTCTACACTCACAAAGGCAATTACAATCTTGTACTTTTCTCACTTCCACCACATTCAAGATGTAACTGAAGGGGACTTGATGGGCCCACAGCCTGCAATTGGCCTGAACTATGGTGGCATTATATGCGTGATTTCGATATGATCTCAAGCTTTATTGCCTTTTAGTAAAAGTGCACTATATTACGCGTTATAAACACGGTGAACCATGAGGTGACTTCAAAAGTAAGTTGTTTTGGTTTTCGGTAGACGTTGTTACGATAACCCAGTGCTATTAACTGAGCCATGAAAGATGTAGACATTAGGAGCACTCTAAGCTGGTACTATTGACCGGGGATGTCACGGAAAAGAGTCAACTGCGTTGGTGGCAATAATGAAGCGCTTTACAGTGTCTCCCACCGAGGCAGTGGCTCCAATCCTGCAAATGGGTCATATAACTTGTTGCCACTGACACGAGCGCCGATGGCTGGGGTGCTATATCCCCTGTTCTTCATGGCCATTAGTTGAGTTGCATTTTCACATTCCATTGCATCTGGTGCGCTATGTTCTATCTAGACTTTCGAAAATAATCTTAAAATAAATGAGTGTTTACAGCGCTTTGCTGCTCCGTGGTTCACAATGCCTCATTGGTTAAGGAAGGCCTGTGTTTTGTCCATTTTTTACATGCGCGAAGTGTCGGAAACCTAAAGTCCACGCACGCCTGCCC